>JAJQKJ010001979.1:117500-258056 GCA_029574335.1 Rana kukunoris
TTAGTAAATCCACCTCTGTGTTTCTATAGGCTGTACTGTGAGCTCTATGAATAGGGTTCCTAAGCCCCGTATTAGGTAATGAATAGGCCTTCTCAGCCATGAAAGAGTTAATCAGTGTACCTGTGAGCAGGGCAGATACCCCCCCCCCCCCCAAGGCAGGAACCGCCCCTCCCTTGGGGCAGAGGAATGTGCACATTGCTGGGTTGTAATCGCAGGCCAGGAATGCAGGAAGGGTTGGGCCGCAGGTGACGGCCGCCTCTGTACAGTAATGTATTCTTATTCTAATGAAGAAGTGAGATCTGGGGATTTTTTTCCTCCCATCTCAACATGAAACTCGTCTTACTAGTCATCCGCCCGCCCGGGTGTGCAGATCATGGCACTGACCTACAGACTCGGCAGGGGGGGGGGGGTAAAAAAGGAACAAGGGGGTATAAATTGGGCAGCGATGGGCGACACCACACAAACCAACATCGAATACAAGAAGCATTCGGACACCAAGCTTTTGTGACAGACATGTTGGCAGAGATGTAACTAGAACCTTCAGGGTCCGGGTGCAAGAAACCAAGAAGGGGGAGGGCCTTCCCTCTGGGGCCCGGGGGCCCTCTACTCCCTTTATTACACTCCTGCAACGTGACTTTTTCGAAAATCAAAATGCCTCGATGTGTGGGTGTCGGTCTGGAGGAGTGGGCGTTCCTAGCCAGGCTGTATTTGTATAAAGCAAGGGTCTCCAAACTGCGGCCCAAGGGCCAGATGTGGCCCTTTGTGGGCCTTCATCTGGCCCTTGGGGCACAATTGCTTCAAATGCTATGAGGCTCCAGCAATGGGGCACTATGTCTTCCACTGATACCAATGATGGGATACTATTCCTCCTACTAATACGAATGTTGGGGCACTTCTCCTCATACTGACCACTAACCCTGAGGCCATATTTATTCTCATTGATGCTGATCCTGGGACATTTTCTACCCTCACTGGCCACAATTCGGCCCTCCTAAAGTCTGAAGGACAGTAGACTGGCCCTTTGTTTAAAAAGTTTGGAGACCCCTGGTATAAAGAAACTCACATGTGATGCTGAGCCTCTGTGATTTAAAGAACTGAAATCCACTGAAAGAAATAGCCAGGTACAGTCAGGCTGGGGAGGAAAGAGCTAGATGATGCTGGACGTCCTCCAGCCAGGAAATGGGGGCGGGGCTCTTATCTGACTTGCTGCAGCTTCTGATGCACATGGTGAGGAGCTCACAGTGTTCAGTGAAATTAGATGAAGCCGTTTCAGTCCAGGAGAGGATCCGGCACAACTGTGCAAGACTGAAGGGTGTGGGGCTGGATTGAGGATTGAGAATTTTTGTCTTTGGTTGGCTGTATGATCTCACTAGGTAAAGTCTGCTGTTATTTCAGTGTCTGTAGCGGGTAATAATCCCTCCGATACCAGACTGGGAGACGTGTCGGTATGTTTCATGTTCAGAGGGAGACTGGGATGCCTTCCAGCTCCAGTTCTGACATTTCCTGGAATCCGGACAGATACAGAGAAATTCGATGTAATGCAGAGAGACCGTCTCCTCTACTATGTCCACAGTCTCTGACCGTCTCCTGCATCATGTCTTCAGTCTCTGACCGTCTCCTGCATCATGTCTGTAGTCTCTGACCGTCTCCTGCATCATGTCTGCAGTCTCTGACCGTCTCCTGCATCATGTCTGCAGTCTCTGACCGTCTCCTGCATCATGTCTGCAGTCTCTGACCGTCTCCTGCATCATGTCTGCAGTCTCTGACCGTCTCCTGCATCATGTCTGCAGTCTCTGACCGTCTCCTGCATCATGTCTGCAGTCTCTGACCGTCTCCTGCATCATGTCTGCAGTCTCTGACCGTCTCCTGCATCATGTCTGCAGTCTCTGACCGTCTCCTGCATCATGTCTGCAGTCTCTGACCGTCTCCTGCATCATGTCTGCAGTCTCTGACCGTCTCCTGCATCATGTCTGCAGTCTCTGACCGTCTCCTGCATCTCCAGTCTCTGCCGTCTCCTGCATCATGTCTGCAGTCTCTGACCGTCTCCTGCATCATGTCTGCAGTCTCTGACCGTCTCCTGCATCATGTCTGCAGTCTCTGACCGTCTCCTGCATCATGTCTGCAGTCTCTGACCGTCTCCTGCATCATGTCTGCAGTCTCTGACCGTCTCCTGCATCATGTCTGCAGTCTCTGACCGTCTCCTGCATCATGTCTGCAGTCTCTGACCGTCTCCTGCATCATGTCTGCAGTCTCTGACCGTCTCCTGCATCATGTCTGCAGTCTCTGACCGTCTCCTGCATCATGTCTGCAGTCTCTGACCGTCTCCTGCATCATGTCTGCAGTCTCTGACCGTCTCCTGCATCATGTCTGCAGTCTCTGACCGTCTCCTGCATCATGTCTGCAGTCTCTGACCGTCTCCTGCATCATGTCTGCAGTCTCTGACCGTCTCCTGCATCATGTCTGCAGTCTCTGACCGTCTCCTGCATCATGTCTGCAGTCTCTGACCGTCTCGTGCATCATGTCTGCAGTCTCTGACCGTCTCGTGCATCATGTCTGCAGTCTCTGACCGTCTCGTGCATCATGTCTGCAGTCTCTGACCGTCTCGTGCATCATGTCTGCAGTCTCTGACCGTCTCGTGCATCATGTCTGCAGTCTCTGACCGTCTCGTGCATCATGTCTGCAGTCTCTGACCGTCTCGTGCATCATGTCTGCAGTCTCTGACCGTCTCGTGCATCATGTCTGCAGTCTCTGACCGTCTCGTGCATCATGTCTGCAGTCTCTGACTGTCTCCTGCATCATTGATGTGTGATATTAGAAGGCTCTTATGTTGAGTAAATGGATCTTCGCTGCTCTAGAAGTATCCGGTGTCTGGGCTGATGTTTGCTGCGTTGGCTGCGCTCCCTCTCGGTGTTGTTGTGGTTTCTGTGGTGGGGTGTGATTGGTGTTGGGAGTGTGGCCAGGTTGTACGCCCCGGCGCTGGCGCTCAGCCTCTCTCCGTTCTTCTCTCTTCGCTGGTTGGGAATTTTTTCAATCTCTTATGGAAGAAGAACAAGCAGGACACAGGAGACACCTTAGACTGGAGTGAAGAACTTCTGTCTGAGGAACTACAAGTCCCATTCTGCCCGCCAGCCAATGTGTGAGTATTCCACAGGAAGAGGGCAGGATTCATCTTTCATGGTTCTGACTCCTCTATATTGATGGATCGTGTGGTTGGGGGTGACTGAGCTCCCCCCGTCATCATTGCTCTTTGTATTGCTTCATCAGGTCAAACCCCTCCTAGTGCATCACCGGAAACATTTATTGAAACCAAATTCCAAAAAAAAAAAATATTTCTAGATGTAATATAACGCAAGAAAATAATGCCACTGTATTCAGATCCAGCAGTGGGATGGGGCCACCTGGTCCAAACCATCTCTCATATTAGCAGGTTTACGCGTTTCGAGGGACGCAAACCCTTTTTCAGAGCTCTGGCATCTGGGGTAGATTATGACACCCTCTGAGGCTTGGGTTGAATTAATTCACCCTTTAGGGCCCGGGCTATATAGTGGCCGTCTCTGGGGGACCAGGCTGTATTATGGCATCCTCCAGAGTGGATTATGGCATTTTCTGGGGGGGGGGGGGGGGCAAGACTGGGGCCTAGACTTGATGATTGGCATCTTCTGAGGCCTAGACTAGATGATTGGCATCCTCTGAGGTCTAGACTAGATGATTGGCATCCTCTGAGGCCTGGACTAGATGATTGGCATCCTCTGAGGCCTGGACTAGATGATTGGCATCCTCTGAGGCCTAGACTAGATGATTGGCATCCTCTGAGGCCTAGACTAGATGATTGGCATCCTCTGAGGCCTGGACTAGATGATTGGCATCCTCTGAGGCCTGGACTAGATGATTGGCATCCTCTGAGGCCTGGACTAGATGATTGGCATCCTCTGAGGCCTGGACTAGATGATTGGCATCCTCTGAGGCCTGGACTAGATGATTGGCATCCTCTGAGGCCTGGACTAGATGATGGGCATCCTCTGAGACCTAGACTAGATGATGGGCGTCCTCTGAGACCTAGACTAGATGATGGGCGTCCTCTGAGACCTAGACTAGATGATGGGCGTCCTCTGAGGCCTAGACTAGATGATGGGCATCCTCTGAGGCCTAGACTAGATCCAGCCGGGGCCCCAGAGGGTGGCATAATCCAGCCGGGGCCCCAGAGGGTGGCATAATCCGGCCGGGGGCCCCAGAGGGTGGCACAACCCAAAATACAGCTTAGGCCTGAATGGGTGTTTTACTGTAATTCAGCAACAACACCTTTTCAGGCCTCAGGACGCTCTGGGGCCCAGGCGGGATTGTGGCACGCTCTGGGGCCCAGGCGGGATTGTGGCACGCTCTGGGGCCCAGGCGGGATTGTGGCACGCTCTGGGGCCCAGGCGGGATTGTGGCACGCTCTGGGGCCCAGGCGGGATTGTGGCACGCTCTGGGGCCCAGGCCGCATTGTGGCACTCTCTGGGGCCCAGGCCGCATTGTGGCACTCTCTAGGGCCCAGGCCGCATTGTGGCACGCTCTGGGGCCCAGGCCGCATTGTGGCACGCTCTGGGGCCCAGGCCGCATTGTGGCACGCTCTGGTTCCTGGTTTTAGTTATGATGCCCTCCAGGGATGAGATGCACCCTCTTTGGCCAACCACTAATCCATAACCTACAGACCAATCGATAAGAACCTCTGTGATACAATGAATGGTGCACCATCTGGGGTTGTCCTCTGCTGAACTATGTGGTGTAGAACTGACAGTGAACCCAATCTGTATTATGGTACCCCTTGTTCCTATGCGAGACAAGGGTGATTGATGACATCCTCTGGCACCCTCTGTGGCTTGGGCTGAATTATTGTTTCTCTCTGGGGGACGGTAGTCGATATTGGCACCTTCTGGGTCCAAGACTGAATTACGGTGCCCTCCAGGGCCCAGGGCTGGATTATGGCACCCTCAGGATCTCAAGCTAAATTATGGCGCCCTCTATGGTTTGGGCTGAATTATGATGCTCTCAGGGGCACCGTGGTCGATTATGGTACATACTGGGTCCAGGGTTGAATGGTGCCCTCCAAGGGCTGGGTTGTGGAGGCCTCTGGGGAACCAGCATGGATTATGGCACCCTTTAGGGCCTGTGGCTGGATTATGGCACCCACAGGGGGACCAGGATGTATTATGGCAACCTCAGGATCTTGGGCTGGACTATGACACCCTCCAGAGAACAAACTGGATTATGGTGTCCACAAAGACCTTTAGTGCATCCTCTGGAGTCAAACGCTAATAACATACAGGCCAAGAGATAAGACCCTTCCAATCTCAGCCTGATTTCTGGTGTACAGACGATTATGGGAAGAAAACTGTTGTGAAGGTGGGTCTGGGAATATATTTGTCTAGAGGGGTTGCTCTGTATCAATCTATAATGAATAGTGCACCAAATGGGGGTTTTCTCCGATGAGCAACGTAGGAGAGAACTGATGGCGAGCCCATGTTGGATACACAGGGACAGGGACCCCCCTGGGACACAGGATGACATATGGCACCCTCTAGGGACCAAGCTGGACTATGGCGCCCTATGTGACCTGAGCTGAATTATGGCTTCCTCCAGGGACCAGGCTCGAATATGCCATTCTCCAGAGACCAGGCTGGATTATGGTACCCTCTGGCCTGGGTTTTATTATTGCACCCTCACTATGTGTGACCTCATCTGAATTATGGCCCCCTTTATGTTCTGGGCTGAATTATGGCACCCTCAAAGAACCAGGTTGGATTATGGTACCCTATGTTGCCCGGGCTGAATTATTTCACCCTCCACGAACCAGGCTGACAGATGGAACCCTCTAGGGACTAAACTGGATTTTGGCACCATCTAGGCCTGGACTGAATAATGGCACCTTCCATGAACCAGGCTGGATTATGGCGCCTTCTACAGCCCTCTATTGCACCCTTCAGCCGGGACCAGTCTGGATTATGGCACCCTTCAGCCGGGACCAGTCTGGATTATGGCACCCTTCAGCGGGGACCAGTCTGGATTATGGCACCCTTCAGCCGGGACCAGTCTGGATTATGGCACCGTTCAGCCGGGACCAGTCTGGATTATGGCACCCTTCAGCCGGGACCAGTCTGGATTATGGCACCCTTCAGCCGGGACCAGTCTGGATTCTGGCGCCCTTCATGGAACCAGGCTGGATTCTGGCACCCTACATGGAACCAGGCTGGATTCTGGCACCCTACATGGAACCAGGCTGGATTCTGGCACCCTACATGGAACCAGGCTGGATTCTGGCGCCCTACATGGAACCAGGCTGGATTCTGGCGCCCTACATGGAACCAGGCTGGATTCTGGCGCCCTACATGGAACCAGGCTGGATTCTGGCGCCCTACATGGAACCAGGCTGGATTCTGGCGCCCTACATGGAACCAGGCTGGATTATGGCGCCCTTCAGAGACCAGCTGGATTATGGTACCCTTCAGGGACCAAGCTGGTTTACAGCACCCCCTGTGGCCTGGGCTGAATTATGGCACCTTCCAGAGATCAGGCTGGATTATGGTGTCTGTTATGAATGGCACACCAACTGGTTGTCCTCTGCTGAGTGGCACGGAAGGGAACTGATGGCGAGCGTGGGAATGTTTTGCCCCCCCCCCCCCCAATGCCGTACATTCCTACAATTCTTTTAGATAAGGCATCTGATTTTTTTATTTTTTTTATCTGTAATTCATCACCAGATTTGTACATATTTTCCCAGAATCGGTTCAGCTTGGGATCACCTGATACAAATACGAAGCATCAAGCGGCAGCTGGAAAATCCCTGTCCATAATTTTTGGAAAAGTGCCAGTAATGCATTTCATCGTTCACCGATTCTCCCGGGCCCCCGGCCCTCTTCTGACCCTGCCATGTTATATTTACATTGCTGCATATGCTGGTGGTGTGGTAATTGGGGGGGGGTTACGTAAAATAAGCGTTATTTTTGTCCAGGATTGTGAAAGCCGGAGAGCAGCAAGCGGTTTGTCTCTTTTCCAGAATCATGACGCGCAGAGTCTTGTCCGCCCGCGCTGGCTCATTCACTGCTAGAAACTCGCCGTCTCATGCACATGCAACGGAAATTTCAAATTTGTTGTCCTCGCCAAGCTCTGGCAGAAATATGAAGAGGCGTTGCATCAGGATGACCATATTCGTGTGAACACGTCCCCGGCCCGCAATTCCCATCTGATTACCCAACATAAATTGTTATTTTTGTATCTAGTGTGTTTGTCCTGAATGTTATGTTCGGCGTTTTGACATTTTGCAGCAGTGGAACCGATTTGGCGCCAACGCTGGGGTCCAGGAGGGTGCAACACGGGGCCAGGATGGTGCTATAATTGCAGTTAGATATGTGCAGAGTGGAATAGATTTGTTGTTTCCTTTATTCATTTCGGGAATTATTTTTGTTTATTTATACATTTTTCTAACAAATTCCAAATTTTCAGAACAATTCCAATTTGGAATAATCGTCAGGTCACCTGTGGCCAGGTGACAAGTGCACCCCATAGGGGTCAGGGGTGCCCCAGGATAGTGTACCCAATAGACTGCTGCGGATGGCCAGGAAGCGTGAGCCCAAGATTCCCCAGAGTGCGGAGTCTAAGGTTCAGCAGGTGTTCACCAGAGCCTCTAGTGGTGAGGATAGCCTTTGCTGCAACTGGACCCAGGTTGCGGCCCCTGGAGTCCCCCCAGGTTACACGCCATAGGGAGACAGGGGAAGCAGCCACTCAGGACACAAGGGATAGGGAAGGGTAAGCCGAGGTCAGGGCAACAGGCAGACGAGGATAACAAGGGACAGGCCAAGGGTCAGGGTCACAGGCAAACAGGAGTAGTTTGGGACGAGCCAAAATCGGTACACAGAGAGATTAACGAAGCACAAGACAAACGGGAACACAAGCTAACAAACAACGATGAACAGCAAAGCAGACCTGCAGTGCAACCGTTAATATAGACTTCCTGGGATTGCCTGGGGTGGAGCCATACAGGGTGGAGAGGCGATAAAAGGCAGCCAGAAAGAGATTCAGGCCTCTAATGAACACATGGAGGAGACAGGTAAGCAGCCAGACATTATTGCATATCCATGACAATAATGATCGACTAATTCAAATTCAGTGTGAAGAAAAGCTGGTTGTCAAGGAGCAGGCCGGGAAGACGGCTGCCGCGTCCTTAACAACCGATGACTCGTCAGCAAGCTTCCCCCTCTGATAGCTGAAATATAAACAAAAGAATTCCGGTGTCCCGACGAGAAATGGCCAGTCGAAACTGCGCATGCGCAGAACAGACTTTCAGAACAGCTGTTGCCGAGGCAAGTTCATATAGGAGAGGGGCGTATATTTACATGAAGGGGGGGGGGGATATTTACATGGAGGGGGGCGGATCTTTCTCGTTCTTCTCTGTGGCTTGTCACTGATCGTCTGTTCCCTGTTATAGGGAACGACAATCAGTGACGTCACACGTCCAGCCACGCCCCCCTACAGTAAGAATCACTCTCTTAGGGCACACTTAACGCCTTTAGCGCCACCTAGTGGTTAACTCCTTCACTGCCAGTGCAATTTTCACAGTAATCAGTGCTTTTTTATAGCACTTTTCGCTGTGAAAATTACACTGGTCCCAAAAATGGCATCAAAAGTGTCCGATGTGTCCGCCATAATGTGGCAGTCACGAAAAAAAAAACGCTGATCGCCGCCATTACTAGTAAAAAAAAAAAATATTATTAAAAATGACATAAAACTATCCCCTATTTTGTAGACGCTATGGGCCAGATTCAGCATTAGTTACGCTGGCCTATCAGTAGTTACTAAGAATCTGCGCCGGCGTATATTTAAGCGTATTCTCAAAGTGAGATACGGTTAAATTTTGTTAAGATACGACCGGCGTGAGTCTCTTCCTACGCCGGCATATCTTAACTGCATTTACGCTGGCCGCTAGGGGCGTTCCCACTGATTTACGTCTAGAATATGTAAATCGGCGAGATACGCCTATTCACGAACGTACGCCTAGCCGACGCAGTGAATTTACTTAAGACGTTTTCCGGCGTAAATATAAACCACCAAAAAGATGACGCATCCTATGTTAAGTATGGACGTCGGGACCGCGTCAAATTTTTCAGATTTTACGTCGTTTGCGTAACTCATCCGTGAATGGGGCTTTATGTCAATTACGTTCACGTCGAAAACATGGCGTCGTAGCGTCATAATTTGGAGAATGCGCACTGGGATAGGTCCACGGACGGCGCATTGCGCAGTCGAAAAAAAAACGTCAAAAACCTGGGCTCACAACACATTACCATAAAACAGGCCCACCTCATTCACATTTGTATTACCCGGGCTTACGCCGGCCCATTTACGCTACGCCGACGTAACTTAGCTTGGTGAATACAGCATTTGCCTCGCTAATTTACGGCGGTCCAGCGTAAACAAGATACACTACGCCCGCGAAAATTTAAGCCGCTCTACCTGAATCTAGCCCTTTAACTTTTGCGCAAACCAATCAATAAACGCTTATTGCGTGTTTTTTTTCTTTTTCTCAATTTTTTTTTTTTTTTACCAAAAATATGTAGAAGAATACGTATCGGCCTAAGCTGAGGAAAAAAATATGTTTTTTTTTTTGTTTTTTTATATATTTTTTTGAGGGGATATTTTATTATAGCAAAAATTAAACAATACTGCATTTTTTTTTCCAAAATTGTGGCGCTCTTCTTGTTTATTTCGCAAAAAAAAAAAATCGCAGAGGTGATCATATTTGAAGAAATCTCTATTTGTGAGAAAAAAAAGGACGCCGATTTTGTTTGGGAGCCACGTCGCACGACCGCGCAATTGTCAGTTAAAGCGACGCAGTGCCGAATCGCAAAAAGGGGCCCGGTCCTTTACTTGCATAATGGTCAGGGGGTTAAGTGGTTAAATAAGTGGAAAAAAAAATGTCGGACATGCCTGAGAAAAGCCAGCGCACCTATAAATAGCTAATCTTCGTATCTCTCTGATCTGCACACAGTGTTATAAAAATTCCTCTTTGCTTTGTTGCATTATTATGCAGCTCTTTTATTTTTTAGCTGATTTCACAATCCTGCCCTGGCAGAGATGTGCTTTGTCCTCCTGCCAGTACAGGGCAGGATTTCTGGCAGAACATATTATCAGCGGGTATGCTGGGTGTGGTATACCTGGAGCGGGTACAGAATATTCTGTGAAGTTCTTTATTCCTCTCTTATTGCTTTCTCTCTGAGGCGGACATTATATCTATAGGTGGATTCTGGCGGTTTCCTGTCGCTTGTATGGTCACATGACACATCCGCCATGCCGTTTCTTTGGAGTCCTTTGTTCTCTCCCACTTACGTTGTTCAGTAGTATGCTGACTTCTAGTGGAGGTTTTGGGGAACTACAACTTGTTTACTACATACGTTTTGGTTCTTCCCTCGGTCCTCCCCTCCTATTTAGTGCTAGTTATTTGAGCCCTAGCTAGACCCTCCACTTTTCTTACAAGCAGTGATGCCAACCGTCCATATTTTTATGGACATTTTGTAAAAACGGGCACCCCCCCCCCCCCCGTTTAGTAAATGTCCGTGGTTGTGGAAATGTGCCAGTGGAAATGTGCCAGTAAAAATAGCTGCGATCGGTTTGGCTTGGAACTGCGCATGGAGATTGGAGGCATGGGGTGATGATGGCTGCGGTGGCACAGCAGATAGGCATTGGTGCAGGGGGAGATTGGAGGCAGGGGGTGTTGGTGGTAAGGGATGTTGGTGGCACAGCAGAGGGGGATGGTGGCACCACAGAGGGTGGGGGATGGGGACAGAGGTTGTTGGTGGCACCGTAGAGGGAGATTGGAGGCAGGGGGAGATTGGAGGCAGGGGAGATTGGAGGCAGGGGGCCTGGGGGAGATTGGAGGCAGGGGGAGATTGGAGGCAGGGGGCCTGGGGGAGATTGGAGGCAGGGGGCCTGGGGGAGATTGGAGGCAGGGGGAGATTGTGGCACCGCAGAGGGGGATGGAGGCAGGGGATGTTGGTGGCAGAGGGGGGTGAAGGCAGAGGGTGTTGGTGGCAGAGGGGGATGGAGGCAGGGGATGTTTGGTGGCAGAGGGGGGTGAAGGCAGGGGGTGTTGGTGGCGGATGGAGGCAGGGGTTGTTGGTGGCAGAGGGGGGTGAAGGCAGGGGGTGTTGGTGGAGGATGGAGGCAGGGGTTGTTGGTGGCAGAGGGGGGTGAAGGCAGGGGGTGTTGGTGGCAGGGGGTGTTGGTGGCAGAGGGGGGTTAAGGCAGGGGGTGTTGGTGGCAGAGGGGGGTGAAGGCAGGGGGTGTTGGTGGCAGAGGGGGGTGAAGGCAGGGGGTGTTGGTGGCAGGGGGTGTTGGTGGCAGAGGGGGGTTAAGGCAGGGGGTGTTGGTGGCAGAGGGGGGTGAAGGCAGGGGGTGTTGGTGGCAGAGGGGGGTGAAGGCAGGGGGTGTTGGTGGCAGAGGGGGGTGAAGGCAGGGGGTGTTGGTGGCAGAGGGGGGTGAAGGCAGGGGGTGTTGGTGGCAGAGGGGGGTGAAGGCAGAGGGTGTAGGTGGCAGAGGGGGGTGAAGGCAAGGGGTGTTGGTGGCAGAGGGGGATGAAGGGAGAGGTTGTTATGATTAAATAATTTGCCCTTATTATATCGAAAATAACAAAAATATATATTTTTTACCTTAATATATACCTTAAATCACATTGCTATTTGCCCAGTGTACTTGTTTGTGGCCTAAATACTGAAATTTGCACCTAAAAAATGTAATTTAGTAACTTTTGTGAAATGCCAGTAAAAACGTGGCTGCGCCAGTAAATTTTGGGTTTCGTGCCAGTAAATTTCAATCTGGTAGGTTGGCAACGCTGCTTACAAGTCCCCTCAGTCCTAAATTGTCTGGGCTTTATAATTACCTGAAATAAAAGTTGGAGATTCCTGCCCTTATGCCCCGGTATAACTCAAAATCTACTTGGGTTATTGGGTGGCTGAAAAGGGTCTTTAACACCTTCCTGTCCGGGCCTATTGTAAAATGACGGGGGGGGGGGGGCGGGAGCACTGTTGTTCTGGGAGGACATCATAGGACATCCTCCCAGAATCGCACCTCATGCATCCTATGGCCCGCGCTCTTACACGATTTTGTCACCTGCCACGTCCACCGGACACAGCCGATGACAAATCACTGTATTATATTCCTATTATTCCTTTTATATTGGCTTTTGAGGTTTACAAATTTAGAAATTGGATGAAAAGATTTAGCACTGGGAAAAACTTTTTGAAAGCTGCATAGGGCATTTTACAAACCACTATATAGGTTAGAGTTAGACAAAAAGGAGGGACGAATGAGGAAGAAAGAGGAACTTTGTTTCAAATCCGGGACAGTCCCTCGAAATCTGGGACAGTTGGGAGGTATGCAGTCACATGTTTTATTGGGGAACCATATTTTCAGCTTTGTGAACTGAGCCAGTTTTAGGTGCTGGTGAAGGGGGTGCAAGGAAACAGAAGAAAGGGCTTGCTCCGTCGGCAGTGCCTTAGTCCCAGGAAGACAACGAGGCAAGTTTGCATGTAACCTGTTTCAGAATGTTGGGTCAGTTATGAGTTTTGGGTTAGACAAGTCTTGTTCAATACCCGACACTTCGGCTAACCTTGTCCTCCTTCTCTCTTCAGGTGCTGTATTATGGATTCCCTGTGTCTGTCGCTTTGTCCTCCACCAAGGTGAACTTTGACCTTCCCGTGTGTCCTGCTCCTCCTCCGCCCCAGTATGTGGCATCTATCCCAACTACTTCTCCTACTCTTCCTCGTAAGAGACTGCTTGGCATCAACATGGCAGTGCCCAAAAAGACCCTTTGTGTCTTTAGATGCCGATGTCCGATATAACCTCTCCAGCTTTACCGCACCGAACGCTATCCAAAATGTGGCCGCCAAGAATGGGCCTCTACTCTTCATTGCCACCACCAATCACCTCTATGTTCTAAATGCTACCAACCTTCAGGTCGTGCAGGACCTCATTACTGGTCCCACCAACAGCTCCGCGTGTGAACTGTGCTCCCAATGTAAGATGGGCGATGCCCGCCCGGCCCAGGCCGAAGACACGGACAGCAAAGTCTTGGTGATGGATCCAGAAGAAGACGTTTTGTACAGCTGTGGTTCTTCTCTCCGTGGAGTTTGTTTCGCCCATGAATTTGACAGCTCGGAAATCTTTATCTCCTCCTGCTTGTTCCGTGAATCCTCCAACTCTCCTTCCTGGTGCCAGGACTGTGTCGCCAGCCCCCTCGGCACAGTGGTTACAGTCGTCGATCACTTGAAGAACATCAATTTATATATAGCCTCATCAGTGGATTCCAGTCTGAATGGGAACTATGGTACCACGTCCGTGTCCATCAGGCGAGTGCGGGCCGCAAATGATGGCTTGACAGAGTTTCACAATCTGACTGTTTTTCCTAACCTCATGGACAAATACCCCATCCAGTATGTCTACACATTCAGTACTCCGAAACACGTCTTCTTCCTGACGATACAGCTGGAGAACCCACACTCCAGAAACTACCACAGCAGGTTGGTGCGTCTGAGCGCAACAGAGCAGGACATGAAAAGGTGAGTGAACTGTGCAATCTCTGTAGGAGTTGGTCACAGTGGTTGGAAACCTCAGACATGAAATATGAACAAAGCATATCCCTCTACAGTGTGTACTTCTCTCAATTATGAGCACTAATAGGGACAAGCCCGATGTTCGAGTCAAACGTAAGTTCGTCTCGAACATCGGGTGTTCGCCTGTTCGCTGAACAGCGAATAATTTGGGGTGTTTGCGGTAAATTCGAAAGCCGTGGAACGCCCTTTAAAAGTCTATGGGAGATATCAAAAGTGTTAATTTTAAAGGTTAATGTGCAAGTTATTGTCCTAAAAAGTGTTTGGGGACCCGGGTCCTGCCCCAGGGGACATGTATCAATGCAAAAAAAAGTTTTAAAAACTGAAGTTTTTTCGAAAGCAGTGATTTTAATAAGTGAAAAAATAAAAGTGAAATATTCCTTTACATTTCGTACCTGGGGGGTGTCTATAGCATGCCTGTAAAGCGGCGCATTTTCCCCAAGTTTAGAACAGTCCCTGCACAAAACAACATTTCTAAAGGTAATAGTCATTTAAAACTACTCTCGGCTATAATGAATTGTCGGGTCCCGGCAATACAGATAAAAGTCATTGAAAAAAAAACGGCATGGGTTCTGGTATGAATAATAAGGGGAACCCTGAACCAAAAAAAATAAAAAAAATGCGTGGGGATCCCCCCAAATTCCATACCAGACCCTTTATCCGAGCATGCAACCTGGCAGGCCGCCCTGAGCCCACCCAGTTTTGTTACAATAGCAAATTATTATTCACTATTGGCTTCCTGATTCTCCTCCCGGCCAATCAAGAAGCCAGTCCTGAGACCTGTCGCCTGATCGGCTGAGAGGTGAAGCGATCCTATTGGCCACAACGGAGGAGGAGACGCAGGGGAAGCCGCCGTGAAGCACCAGGAGGAAAAGACGCAGGGTCCTGCCGCCCGGCGGAAGTCCTGCCCGAGACCTAGATGATGTAAGTGCGGGGACCGCCCCCCCCCCCAAAAAAAATATACCACCAGCCCAGTGGCGGTCTGTCCATTAGGAATGCACGGGCGCTGTTTCCCCCTATCCATGCGTCCGGCCCCCTGATCTACATACAGGGTGCCAGACTATAGATTCCAATGGGTGGGAGTTTTATTTTTTCTAAGCATGTGATTAGAGCCAAAGGCTCTAATAGGCTTAAAAAAGGGTGGGCTCGGGGCGCAGTTGTGTGACATTAGCAAATTAATATTCGCTAATGTCTTCCTGCTTCTCCTCCTGAATATTCGCTATTTTCACACTAAATCTCCTCCCGCCAATCAAGAAGCGGGTCGTGAGACCTTTTTCCCGATTGGCCATAACGTCAGGTGATCCTATTGGACGCCTAGGACGAGTTGAGAGGAGACAGAAGCCGCAGGAGGAGAGAGAGAAGATAGAGAGGACACTAGAGCCTTTAAATACATTTCCTGCTTTCCAGTTAGAGCGGAGTGCGCTCCACCCTCCTGTGTGGGGTTCTAGGGGAGCATCCCATGTAATCCCTGTACTGTCCTTCTCTCCGCAGTTACCGGGAGCTGGTCTTGGACTGTCGGATTGAGCTGAAGCGGCGTCGCAGGTCAGAACCCGAAACCTTCAACCTCGTCCAAGCAGCTCATGTTGTTCCCGTGGGAAAGGATCTGGCCACGGAGATGAACCTGGACGCCGGTGATCTGGTGCTGTTTGCCACGTTTGGCCAAAGCGAGCCGCAGAGCGACAAACCTCGCCAGAAGTCCGCCCTCTGTGCCTTTCCGCTAAAGCTCATCGACTACTCCATCGCGGAGGGGATGAGAAAATGCTGCAGTGTGGAGTACAAAGAGAAACTTCAGAGAGGACTTACCTACTACCAGACCGAGTCCTACTGCCCCCAGAATGTAAGAGATTACCCCGACCCCAGAATGACTATCCCAACCCCAGACCTACTGCCCCCAGAATGTAAGAGATTACCCTGACCCCAGAAAGATGACCCCAACCCCAGACCTACCATCCCAGGAATGTAAGAGATTACCCTGACCCCAGAAAGATGACCCCAACCCCAGACCTACCATCCCAGGAATGTAAGAGATTACCCTGACCCCAGAAAGATGACCCCAACCCCAGACCTACCATCCCAGGAATGTAAGAGATTGCCCCAACCCCAGTCCTACTGCCCCCAGAATGTAAGAGATTACCCCGACCCCAGAATGACTATCCCGACCCCAGACCCTACTGCCCCCAGAATGTAAGAAATTACCCTGACCCCAGAAAGATGACCCCAACCCCAGACCTACCATCCCAGGAATGTAAGAGATTGCCCCAACCCCAGACCTACTGCGCCAAGAATGAAAGGGATTACCCTGACCCCAGAAACTCTATCCCAACCCCAGACCTATCGCCCCAAGAATGTAGGAGATTACTCTGACCCCAGAAAGACAACCCAGGCCTACTGGTCCTAGAATGTAAGAGTTTACCCTGACCCCAGAAACACTATCCCAACCCCAGACCCACTGCACCATGAATGAAAGGGATTACCATGACCCCAGAAACGCTACTCCAACCCCATACCTACTGCCCCCAGAATGTAAGATTATCCTGACCCCAGAAAGACTATCCCAACCCCAGGCCTACAGTCCCCAGAATGTAATGAACTACTCTGACCTCCGAAACACTACCCCAATCCCAGACCTACGGGCCCTA
Organism: Rana kukunoris; assembly: GCA_029574335.1. Lineage (NCBI taxonomy): Eukaryota > Metazoa > Chordata > Amphibia > Anura > Ranidae > Rana > Rana kukunoris. Next base: position 133,777 of record JAJQKJ010001979.1, read on the forward strand.
GAATGTAAGAGATTACCCTGACCCCAGAAACAGTACCGTAACCCCAGGCCTACTACCCCCAGAATGAAAGCGATTATACTGACCTCGGAAACACTACCCCAACCCCAGACCTACCACCCCAAGAATGTAATATTACCCTGACCCCAGAATGTAAGAGGTTGCCCCAATCCCAGAAAGAATACCCCTATTCAAGTCCTACTCCCCAAGAATGTAAGGAACTGCTCTGATCCCAGAGATACTACCTCAACCCCTACTCACTGCCCCCAGAGTGTGAGAGATTACTTCCGACCCCAGAAACACTACCCCAACCCCAGACCTACCGCCCCAAGAATGTAGGAGAGTACTCTGACCCCAGAAAAACAACCCAACCCCAGACCTATTGGCCCCAGAATGTAATGGTTAATCCAGCCCTAGAAACACTACTCCAGCCCCAGATCTACTGCCCCCAAATTGTGAGAGATTACCTTACCACAGAAAGTTTACCCCCAACCCCTGACCTACTGCCCTAGAATGTAAGAGATTACCCTGACCCCAGAAACACTACCACAACCCCAGGCGTACTACCCCCAGAATGAAAGAAATTACCCTGACCTCAGAAACACTATCCCAACCCCATACCTACTGTCCCAAGAATGTAGGAGATTACTCTGACCCCAGAAAGACAACCCAACCCCAGACCTATTGGCCCCAGAATGTAAGTGGTTACCCCAACCCCAGAAATGCTACTCCTACTCCAGACCTACTTCTCAAGAATGTAAGGAACTGCTCTGACCTCAGAAAACTTCCCCAACCCCAGACCTTCTGCCCCCCAGAATGTAGGAGATTACTCCAACCCCAGACCTACTGTCCCAAGAATGTAAGGAACTGCCCTGAACCACTATCCCAACCCCTGACTTACTGCCCCCCAGGGTGCAAGAAACTACCAAGACTCCTGAGATACTATCTCAACCCCAAACTTACTGCATCTAGAATGTAAGGAATGAGTCTACTGCCTCTAGAACATGAAGAGCAACCTTAACCCCGACCTACAGCCTCCAGAGTGTAAGAGAACCCTAAACCCAAGACTACTACCCCTAGAATGTAAGAAACTACCCCTACCCTGAGCTACTGCCCTTATAATGTAAAGAAGCCACCTCGACCCTAGACCTACTGTCCACAGAATATAAAGAGATGCCTCCGTGCCAGGGCTATTTCTAAAACTAAGGCTTACTGTCCCTAAAACAGGAATGACTATGACCCCAAATCTACGCCCTCATTACCAGTCCTACTGCTTCAGGATGTAAGGGACTGCCCCCAACCAGAGAGCTGACTCCCACAGGTACTGTGTCCAAAATGTAAGGAATTACATCAACCTCTCGCCTACTGCCCCAGAATGTAGGGAATGACCCCAACCTGGGCCTGCTCCCAGAATGTAATCCCAACGCTAAGTCTACTTCTATCGGAGATAACTCCGATCTCTTTGGAGATGGATATGATATCAGAGTCCCTCTAGAGCAGGGGTGTCAAACTGGCGGCCCTCCAGCTGTTCCGAAACTACAAGTCCCATCATGCCTCTGCCTGTGGGAGTCATGCTTGTAACTGTTAGCCTTGCAATGCCTCATGGGACTTGTAGTTTTGCAACAGCTGGAGGGCCGCCAGTTTGACACCCCTGCTCTAGAGACTGTATAGGAAGATCAGTCTGGATATTATCATGACTGAATGGCTCCCATGGCTGGAACACTGGCCCTTTGTTATAACATGGTACAATGCATCTCTATGACCCTTTTGCTTTCTCCTGGCAGGTAAATGAGTCGGCGCCAGTAACGGATCACAGCTGCTGGGACGTCCCCACATTGGTCACCCCACCACTCATACGTGTTGATTTATTTAATGGAAGGATGAATGATACCCTCCTGACGTCTCTATATGTCACCACCCAGGGGGCGCTCACCATTGGGCACCTTGGCACCTCTGATGGGAGAGTGCTGCAAGTAAGTCACATTACATTTATTTCATGTCTGTCTTTTATCACATATAAGTGTAATGACAGGTCCTCTCTACCTCTCTATCAGGTGATTCTCCAGCGCAACAGCAACCCTCTGATCCTGTCCAACTTCTCGCTGAGCACTGAGTCTGTGTCCCGGGAGGTGACCCGCATTCGGGATGATCTATTTTTTGTCACTGGAAAACAGGTCAGTGTATGGATCCAGAAGAGGAGTGATGAGGGTCGGGTACTAAGGGGTGTTTATATACCCCCAGGTGACTGCTAAATGATCGCTACAGCATTGTCGTCCAGTTCTAGGAGGGCACCTATTGACCTTCTCTCAGAACCCCGCCCGCTGAGGCACGAACCTTGATCGTTATGTCCTTCAGACACAGCTGATCCCAGATAGGGGTAAAAAGCCAATCACAGCTGCTCTTTACCACATGTTTAGTTGTGTACAATCACAGCTGATCACAATGTAAACACAGTTGCCGGTTATTGGCATTCCTTTTCTCACGCAGTCATAGCGTGAGCAAAAGAGGGTCCGTGTGACGGGGACAGCTACGCTGATAATCAGGGGACTGCCCATCAGTCTCTCTCTCTCTCTCTCTCTCCCCTCTACCCCACTCTGTTCTCTCTCTCTGTCCCTCCCTCTCTCTCTGTCCCCCCTCTCTCACGCTCTCTCTCTCTGTCCCCCCTCTCTCTCTGTCCCCCCTCTCTCTCTGTCCCCCTCTCTCTCTCTGTCCCCCTCTCTCTCTCTGTCCCCCTCTCTCTCTCTGTCCCCCACTCTCTCTCTCTGTCCCCCACTCTCTCTCTCTGTCCCCCTCTCTCTCTCTGTCTCTCTCTCTGTCCCCCTCTCTCTCTCTGTCTCTCTCTCTGTCCCCCTCTCTCTCTCTGTCCCCATGTCTCTCTCTCTCTCTCTCTCTGTCCCCATGTCTCTCTCTCTCTCTGCCCCCCCTCTCTCTCTCTCTCTCTCTGCCCCCCCTCTCTCTCTCTGTCCCCCCCTCTCTCTCTATGTCCCCCTCTCTCTTTCTCTCTCTGCCCCCCCTCTCTCTCTTACTTTGTCCCCCCTCTCTCTCTCTTTGTCCCCCTCTCTCTCTGTCCCCCTCTCTCTGTCCCCCCCCTCTCTCTCTCTCTCTCTCTCTCTCTCTCTCTCTCTGTCCCTCTCTCTCTCTCTGTCCCCCTCTCTCTCTCTGTCCCCCCCCTCTCTCTCTGCCCCCTCTCTCTCTCTCTCTCTCTCTCTTCTGGCTCCTTCTGTCATACCCCCACAAAAAGCCATTTTGGGGGTGTCTGTGTCTTGTATAATGTTATCTAAAACTTGTGTCTGACCTTCCCTTCAGGTGACAAAGGTCAGCGTCACAACGCCGGGGTGTCACCATCTCCTCAGTTGTAGCCGCTGCCTTCGCGCCCCCCGTTTCATGGGCTGTGGCTGGTGTGCAAATGGCTGCGTGCGAAAGTCCGAGTGCCGGGGAAAATGGAATCAGGACTTCTGCCTGCCCATTATTAATGATGTGAGTATCTCTGTGCTCCCCCTCCCCCTCCATATAACTCCCCAAAACGCCTGTATCCCTGATAGTTGATAGTCCAACATTTGTAGCAATGAAGGACATCATTGAAGATGATTGTTGGCCTGTTGGGGTTCATGACAACTTCTCTACATTGTTACCAACATGACTATCCTGACTCTACCAACCCTTCAATGATGTAGTATTAGGCTGTTTTTAAAGGGCCAGAGCACCCAAAAGTGGTCATTTGGATTAAAGGTGGGGGGTAAACCACCCAGTGACTTGATATACATATCTCCTTCTGGTTCTGTCCCTGCCCACTTTGGGGTTATAGGTTGCCTGCCCACCTTTTTTTTTCTTTTCATCTTTGGGGACTGCTGGGTGATGGTAGAGAACACTATACTGTGTTTGGAGTAGTCCGGGTATTGTATTAGGAATATCTAACCTGTGGCTTTCTTCAGTTTTATCCTACAACGGCTCCTCTTCGTGGCAGCACCACAATCACCATTTGTGGAAGAGATTTCCAGTCCCAGCAGGTGTACAATCAGCCAGACAGCGTGGCGGTCTCCGCGCAGACGCACAAAGTGATGGTCGGCCAGCGGAGCTGTTTTGTCAATCCAGAGCAGAGTGACGCTAAAAGGTAATAAAGCAGCAACAGCCCATCCACACGAGCAACAGCCCGTTCACAACAGCCCGTTCACAACAGTCCGTTCACAACAGCCCGTTCACAACAGTCCGTTCACAACAGTCCGTTCACACGAGCAACAGTCCGTTCACAACAGTCCGTTCACACTATATACAGTATATCTCACATTTTTGTATTTTTTATAATTGTTGCTGCCTAAAAGTCCATGGGAGGGGGGGGGGAGCTTTTGTAAGGGTGGATGGTGGAGACTGAATGGCCTGTGCCGGGATATAACGTGTTTTCTTCTATTGGCAGGCTGGTATGCACATTGCAGAAAGACGGCCTTCCAGATTCTGCGTCACCTGCGGATGTCGTCGTCACCATCAAAGAAGATCTAAAAGATGTGAATTATTACATAGATGGAAGTGCTACGGCCAGCGGATTCACCTTTGTGGTAAGAAATCGCTGCCAGCTGTCAGGGTTGCGGTAAGTGGTGGGGGTAGGTGTGCGCAGCCTATTACCCCCCCCCCCCCCCGCAGCACTGCTGACTTCCATCATCTACCACCAAGGTTTTGATTCAAAAGCCGGACTGTCTGGGTGAATACCGGACAGGAGGCAACCCTACACTAAGGCCAGCCCTGAAAGGGAGAGTCTACAATGATCTGCCGCACAGAATAAGGCACAAGTACATCTCTCAAATCTTTTGTGTTTCTGCAGGAGCCGATCTTGACCTCGGTCTCTCCATCCTTTGGACCTCTAGCTGGAGGATCCCTATTGACACTAAAGGGGAAGGACCTGATGGCGGGAAAGTCTCAGCACGTGTATATTGGGGACACGCTCTGCAACATGGACAATGAGTGAGTAGTGTGATGTTGGGTTCATCCTGCTGATGGTGGGATTCATGAGGATGGATGGTTGTGAGTGAGGACCTTTTTCGAAGAGCATGGATGGTTGGCCTTAAATGGTGTAAAAATTGTTTTTTAGAATCCAGCGCTTACTCTTTCAGGTCTTGTCCCGCCGGTGACTTGTGCTGTCAGTCCCCTCCTGCCACCTCCATTGGACCAGTCGGTATCACTCTTTGGTTGGACGAAGCTCAGCTCTTTTACGTAGAACCATTCGTGTACAAACCTAACCCGGTGATCCATAGTATCCAGCCTAACTGCAGCTTAGTACGGTGAGTTCCCACAATCCCATTCCAGTATCCCTCTCCATCATTTCTTGTACCCAGGGCATTTTTTCTCAGAATAGGTGCAGGAACTCCCTACTTCCGGGTCACCTGTTGTGTCCACCCCCTACCACCTCCGAGCACCATTCTTTGGTTCCACTCCCTACCAACCTCTGAGCATCATTCCTTGGTTCCACTCCCTACCCACCTACCTTTGAGCACCATTCTTTGGTTCCACCTCTGAGCACCATTCCTTGGTTCTGCCCCCTACCCACCTCTAAGCATCATTCGTTGGTTCACCCCCTATCTACCTCTTAGCACCATTCTTTGGTTCTGCCCCCTACCCACCTCTAAGCATCATTCGTTGATTCAACTCCCTATCTACCTCCGAGCACCATTCTTTGGTTCCACCCCCTACCAACCTCCGAGCACCATTCCTTGGTTTCACCCCCTCCCAACCTCCGAGCACCATTCCTTGGTTTCACCCCCTCCCAACCTCCGAGCACCATTCCTTGATTCCACCCCCTACCAAATTCTGAGCACCATTCCTTGGTTTCACCTCATACCAACCTCTGAGCACCATTCCTTGGTTCCACCCCCTATCTACCTCTGAGCACCGTTCTTTAGTTCCACCTCCTACCCACCTCTGAGCACCATTCCTTGGTTTCACCTCATACCAACCTCTGAGCACCATTCCTTGGTTCCACCCCCTATCTACCTCTGAGCACCGTTCTTTAGTTCCACCTCCTACCCACCTCTGAGCACCATTTCTTGGTTCCACCCCCTACCAACCTCTGAGCACCGTTCATTGGTTCCACCCCTACCCACCTGTAAGCACCATTCCTTGGTTCCACCACCTATCTACCTCCGAGCACCATTTTTTGGTTCCACCCCCTACCAACCTCTAAGCACCATTCCTTGGTTCCACCTCCTACCCACCTCCTAAGCACCATTCGGTGGTTCCACCCACTATCTACCACTAAGCACCATTTCTTGGTTCCACCCCCTATCCACCTCTGAGCACCATTACTTGGTTCCACACCCTCTACCAACCTCTAAGCACCATTCCTTGCTTCTACTTCTGAGCACCATTCTTTGGTTCTACCCCCTACCAACCTCCGAGCACCATTTCTTAGTTCCACCCCCTACCCACCTCTAAGCACCATTCGTTGGTTCAACCCCCTATCTACCTCCGAGCACCGTTCCTTGGTCCCACCCTCTAATTTGTATATGATAGGAAGTAAAATAGATCCCCTGTAGCCAGCAACAATGGAGCCCCCCAGCAATAATAAACTCTGAACAGCTAGCAACAATAGACCCCTCGCTCAACAGTTGAGGTCTCAACGATTGACTCCCAGTAGCATAAGAGCCCCCCCAGCAACAATAGATCCCCCAGCAGCCAGCATTAATAGACCCTCCAGCACACCCCCAGCCATTACATACATTCAGAGCTGAAGGTGCTGGAACTGCGTTCCCCTGGGTTCCTGCTGGAAAGTTTTGTCGCCATTTCTACTTTATCAAATGATTTTATCCTGTATAATTTTTATTCTAGTGTCTGGTCTCTACATAAGAGGGAGGCGAGGGGGTTTAATATCCGGCATTATGTCACATGATCATGGGATCGCATGAGGTCGTATCCTTGCTGCGTCACGTTGTCATTGCATAAAGCTGAACTCGCTGTGATCTTATGTTTCCCCTTCCCCTGAGTGATACGATGTTACCCAACTCCGCTCCATGCTGTCCATGTATGGGAGGAATCAGGAAGTCTCCGCATTACAGAAGGGGGCAGATGGTCTCCCTTGTCTCTGTTATATCTCCTCTCTATGTACAGAGCATTCGGAAAGTATTCACAGCGCTTCACTTTTTCCACATTTTGTTAGGTCCAAAATTGATTCAATTCATTATTTTCCTTCAAATTCTACAAACAATTCCAAATAATGACAAAGTGAAAGAAGTTTGTTTGAAATCTTTGCAAATTTTATTAACAATAAAAAAACTAAATAAATTCCAGGTGTCACAGGCTCCTCCCATGTACATGGGTATCGCAGGCTCCTCCCATGTGCATGGGTATCGCAGGCTCCTCCCATGTGCATGTGTATCACAAGCCCCTCCCATGTGCATGGGTATCACAGGCCCCTCCCATGTATATGGGTATCACAGGCCCCTCCCATGTACATGGGTATCACAGGCCCCTCCCATGTACATGGGTATCACAGGCCCCTCCCATGTACATGGGTATCACAGGCCCCTCCCATGTACATGGGTATCACAGGCCCCTCCCATGTACATGGGTATCACAGGCCCCTCCCATGTACATGGGTATCACAGGCCCCTCCCATGTACATGGGTATCACAAGCTCCTCCCATGTACATGGGTATCACAAGCTCCTCCCATGTACATGGGTATCACAGGCTCCTCCCATGTACATGGGTATCACAGGCTCCTCCCCATGTACATGGGTATCACAGGCTCCTCCCCATGTACATGGGTATCACAGGCTCCTCCCCATGTACATGGGTATCACAGGCTCCTCCCCATGTGCCTGGGTATCACAGGCTCCTCCCCATGTGCCTGGGTATCACAGGCTCCTCCCCATGTGCCTGGGTATCACAGGCTCCTCCCCATGTGCCTGGGTATCACAGGCTCCTCCCCATGTGCCTGGGTATCACAGGCTCCTCCCCATGTGCCTGGGTATCACAGGCTCCTCCCCATGTGCCTGGGTATCACAGGCTCCTCCCCATGTGCCTGGGTATCACAGGCTCCTCCCCATGTGCCTGGGTATCACAGGCTCCTCCCCATGTGCCTGGGTATCACAGGCTCCTCCAGACTTGAACCCGATTAAACATCTCTGGAGAGATCTGAAAATGGCTGCGCACCGACACTCCCCATTCAACCTGATGGAGCTTGAGAGGTCCTGCAAAGAAGAACGGTAGAAATTACCCGAAAATAGGAGTGCCGAGCTTGTAGCATCATACTTGGAAAGACTGTGGTACTTGTGTACATGGGAGGAGCCTGTGTGCATGGGAGGAGCCTGTGGTACTTGTGTACATGGGAGGAGCCTGTGATACTTTTTGGAGGAGCCTGTGGTACTTGTGTGCGTGGGAGGAGCCTGTGGTACTTGTGTGCGTGGGAGGAGCCTGTGGTACTTGTGTGCGTGGGAGGAGCCTGTGGTACTTGTGTACATGGGAGGGGCCTGTGATACTTGTGTACATGGGAGGGGCCTGTGTACATGGGAGGAGCCTGTGATGATTGTGTGCATGAGATTTTTTATTTATTTTTTGATAAAGTCGCAAAGATTTCAAACAAACTTCTGTCACGTTGTCCTCATGGGGGATTGTTTTTAGAATTTTGAGGAAAATAATGAATTAAATTACTTTTGGAATGAGGCCGTAACATAACAAAATGTGTAAAGAGTGAAGCGCTGTGAATACTTTCCGGATGCGCTGTACCTGCCTATGTATGGGAAGGATAAGTCTTCTTCTATATACTGGCAGCGGGAAGAAAGTCTCTGCATTAAGAGATTTCTCTAGATACCCGGTTACCATAGAAACTGGCAGAATTCACAAGCGGTTTGAAACTTTAGAACTAGAAATGAAGGAAGGTTTTTCTCCCGGACCGGCTCGGCTGATTTGCCGGAAAAATCTGAGAGTTTTATACATGAGCTGCTTATTAACCGTCATGCGATCTCCGTTCCAGGGGGACGTCCATCACCATTCATGGGGCCAACCTGGATTCCATCTCCAAAGTCACCATCTCATACAAAGGCATGAAGAAGGTCAGTGCACGGCGACAACCTGTACATTGTGTTCTGCGCCAGACACCACAAATGGATTGTTCCTTGAAGTGAAACCTGCATGCATAGAAACCCATCCCGATAAAACGGTTAACGCTGAACTCCAAAATAAAAAAGTTCTCTTAGATCAAATCCACCTTGTGTGCACCACTTCCTATACAAACCCAGATATTACCTTTATAAAAGTAGCAGTGACGTCATCACTGGGCTGTATATAACCTGAGCAGAGCGGTGGGAGGGGCCAGCAGGATCCACCCGCTACATGCATGGGTTCTCAACCTGTGGCCCTCCAGCTGTTGCAGAACTATAAGTCCCATCGTGCCTTTGGGAGTCATGCTTTTAACTGTCAGCCGTACAATGCCTGATGGGACTTGTAGTTCTGCAGCAGCTGGAGGGCCACAGGCTGAGCACCAATGGGGGCTGCCTGCAGAAAACATCAGGAGGGGGCGGAGATGAGACCAGTCATTCTGCACAAGGAGAGAGAGAGAGCAGAGCTGTGGCAGGGGCCCAGCAGGCCCCACCCACTGCAGGCAACTACAGGAGTGGGCGGAGACGAGACCAGCCCCCTTGCACAAGGAAAGAGCAGAGCTATGGGAGGGGCCCAGCAGGCTCCACCCACTGCAAGCTGTCTGAAGGCTACAGGAGGGGGCGGAGACGAGACCAGTCATCCTGCACAAGGAGAGAGAGAGCAGAGCTATGGCAGGGGCCCAGCAGGCCCCACCCACTGCAGGCAACTACGGGAAGGGGCAGAGACAAGACCAGCCCCTTGCACAAGGAAAGAGCAGAGCTATGGGAGGTGCTAGCAGGCTCCACCTACTACAGGCTTCCAGCAGCAAAACTACAGGAGGGGGCGGAGATGTGACCAGTTACCCAGCACAAGGAGAGAAAGAGCAGAGATGTGGGAGGGGCCCAGCAGGCCCCACCCACTGCAGGCAACTACAGGAGGGGGCGGAGACAAGACCAGCACCCTTGCACAAGGAAAGAGCAGAGCTATGGGAGGGGCCCAGCAGGCTCCACCCACTGCAAGCTGTCTGAAGGCTACAGGAGGGGGCCGAGACGAGACCAGTCATCCTGCACAAAGGAGAGAGAGAGCAGAGCTGTGGCAGGGGCCCAGCAGGCCCCACCCACTGCAGGCAACTACGGGAAGGGGCCAGCAGCAAAACTACAGGAAGGGGGCGGAGACAAGAACAGTTACCCAGCACAAGGAGAGAAAGAGCAGAGCTGTGGCAGGGGCCCAGCAGGCCCCACCCACTGCAGGCAACTATGGGAAGGGGCAGAGACAAGACCAGCCCCCTTGCACAAGGAAAGAGCAGAGCTATGGGAGGGGCTAGCAGGCTCCACCTACTACAGGCTTCCAGCAGCAAAACTACAGGAAGGGGGCGGAGACGAGAACAGTTACCCAGCACAAGGAGAGAAAGAGCAGAGATGTGGGAGGGGCCCAGCAGGCTCCACCCACTGCAAGCTGTCTGAAGGCAACTACAGGAGGGGGAGGAGACAAGACCAGTCACCCTGCACAAGGTGAGAGAGCAGAGCTGTGGGAGGGGCCCAGCAGGCTCCACCTACTACAGGCTTCCAGCAGGAGGGGGTGGAAACGAGACCAGTCACCCTGCACAAGGAAAGAGAGTTTTAAGTCCCGGCAGAGGGCGGGAAATGAAGGAAGAGGTCTGGAGGAGGCGGTGGTCTTTCATGCTGCTTGCCCTGGATCATGCGTTGCCACTGTGTCGGCAGGCCGGCTGCTAATACCATAGCTCCCAACTGTCCCTGATTTCGAGGGACTGTCCCTGATTTCGAGGGACTGTCCCTGATTTGGAGAAATGTCCCTCATTTGTCCCTCATTTTGGTCTGGTCTCTATAGTGCACTTTCTATGTATCAAAAAGTGTTTCCAGTGCTAAATCTGATTTCTAAATTGCTACATTTGTAGACGTGCACTCCCGAAAAATTTCTTAACTTTCGTTTATTCGTATTTTAGCTTTTTTCGGAAAATTTGAAAATTCCGAATTCCCAAATTTGGACATTTAAAAAAAAAAAATAGAATTCCGAATTTTCACATTTCTGATTTTCGAATTTCGAAACTTCCGAACTTCGGAAATCTCGAATTTTCACATTTCTCAAAATTTTGGAGAATTTTGTTAAAGAACGAAATTGAACTAAACTAATTGCACATTTTGTAAGTTCTAAAAGCCAATATAAAGGAATAGTAGTGGTTAAAAAAAAAGGTAGGGGCAAGTGCCCCCCCCCTAGAATCAGAAAAGTGTCCGCCATAGGCGTGCGCATGGGTTGTACACGCCTGAAATCTGCACCCTGTGTATAGCACATGCCTAGACTAAAGTCTGCCATTTCCCCTTTAAAAATACTTGCGAGTCGCCGCTAAGCCCCTCCCCTCCCCTCCCTGACATTGTCGAAAAGGGGCGGAGCATGGGTGCTCTTAACATGAGGCCCCCCCCCCCCAGAAAATTCTGCCCTATGGTGTCATTGGCCAGTCTGCCCACGTTGATCCAGGACAAACGGTGTCCTGTGCTTGCGGCTCCCCAGGGGAACCCAAATGGTACTCCCAGGGTTGAGAAACCTTGACTTGGCTCACTGGCTACTGGCTGGGGCCTTTAGTGTGAGACGGATAATTGTATTTGTCATATATTCCTATTTCTGAGGAACCTTCTATAGACCTGATGTATATAATCCGATGTATTCTGTCTGCAGACGTGCCAAGGGTCCTTTTCTCCAAACCGCACCCTCTGCGGCACCCCATCTCTGCCGTACAATAAGGAAAGTTACGGGACCCTCGGCGTGCAAATGGACGGCTTCTCCTACAACCATTCCAGAAAGTTTGAATACTTCAAAGACTACATCGTCTACCCCTTTGAGAACGAGGACCTTCGCTTCAAGCTGAAGAAAGGCGATACGGAGATAAGTACCCATGTAAGAACATGAGAGGCTAAGAAAAAAAAAAATAACCATTTAAAAGCCCCCCGGTGGGTTTAGGTGACCGTTCGTTCTCTTTAACCGCTTGCCGATCGCCTAACTAAATGCACGTCATGGTTCTGGGATTATGGCTGCAGCTAGATGCCATAACCCCGGGATCTCTTTATTCCCCTTAGTCGGCCAGCAGCAAGATCACTTTTATAAGTGGCAGGAGAGGTGCCCCCCCCTCCGCCCCCCTGCCCCACCCACTGCTTCCCGGGCTAATGTTACTGATCGCTGAGCCCGGGAACCATCTGGCGTCGGCTGGCTAGATGGCCACCACTCAACTCTATGCCCATGGAGGACGAGATAGAGAGATATCTCTCTCTCTCTCTCTCTCTCTCTCTCTCTCTCTCTCTCTCTCTCTCTCTCTCTCTCTCTCTATCTCTATCTATCTATCTATCTATCTATATATATATATATCTATATCTCTCTCTATATATATATCTCTATATCTCTCTCTCTATATCTCTACATCTCTCTCTCTCTCTATATATATCTCTCTCTCTCTATATATATCTCTCTCTCTCTATATATATCTCTCTCTCTCTATATATATATATCTCTCTCTCTCTATATATATATATATATCTCTACATCTCTCTCTCTATATATATCTCTACATCTCTCTCTCTCTATATATCTCTACATCTCTCTCTCTCTATATATCTCTACATCTCTCTCTCTCTATATATCTCTACATCTCTCTCTCTCTATATATCTCTACATCTCTCTCTCTCTATATATCTCTACATCTCTCTCTCTCTCTATATATCTCTACATCTCTCTCTCTCTCTATATATCTCTACATCTCTCTCTATATATCTCTACATCTCTCTCTCTATCTCTCTCTCTATATCTCTCTCTATATCTCTCTCTCTCTATATCTCTCTCTCTATATCTCTCTCTCTCTCTCTCTCTATATCTCTCTCTCTCTCTATATATATCTCTACATCTCTCTCTCTCTCTATATCTCTCTTTTTTTTTTATCTATTGATATTAAGGGCAGAGGAGAAATTTGGGGTCTTTTAGACCCCAGATCTCTCCATAAGGAGAACCTGTCTTGCTGTATTTTTATGGAAGTGGATGTTTACATTCCTTGCAATAGCAATAACAGTGATACATTTTTTTTAAAATTAAAGTGACAATGTAAAAAATAAATAATATAGCTTTTTTTTTTTTTAAAGCACCCCCCCCCCCCTGCATCTACTCGCATGCAGGAGTGAACACATACGTAGGTCACGCCCACACATGTGAGGTATCGCCACGAACGTCTGAGCGAGAGCAATAATTCTAGCACCAGTTCTCCTCTGTAACTCTAAACGGGAAACCTGTAGATTTTTTTTTTAAAGAGTCACCTATGGAGATTAAGTACCGTAGTTTGGCGCAATTTTAAAGCATTGCGCGCGCTCTATTTACTCAGCGTAATATAATCTTTCATATTCTACGAAAAATTGGGGTATATATTAGATTTTCGATTTTTTTTTTTTTTTCAAGTTTATTAAAGTGTAAATAGGACCTAAAAGTGTTTCTTCGAAGTCATAAGAGTGCAGCTTTCATGAAACAAGTTGCTGTTTTGTTGCTCAGCACTGGATTATATTGAGGGCCCTTTCACATTGGGGCGTGGGCTGCGTCAGCGGTAGAGCGCCGCTAGATTTAGCGGCGCTTTACGGCTGCTAGCGACATCCCGAGGAAAAGGGTTAAAGCCACCCATAAAGCGCCGGTGCAGAAGAGCTTTGCAGGCGATTTGGCAGCACTGCCCATTGATTGCAAGGGCAGGGCTAGTTTTCTGAGCGCTGTATAAACCGCTCCCACACGGCCCCAAAGATGCTGCTTGCAGGACTTTTTTTGGTCCTGCAAACGCATCGCCCCAGTGTGAAAGCTATTTTTAGTGCTAAAACGGCTGAAAAGTGCCTTCAGTGTGAAAGGGTCTTAAACCGGAGTTCCACCCTAAAATGGAACTTCTGCTTTCCTGAATCCTCCCCCCCTCCGGTGTCACATTTGGCACCTTTCAGGGGGGAGGAGGGAGCAGATACCTGTCTAATGCAGGTATTTTGCTCCCACTTCCGGGGATAGATAGCCGCAGTATCTGCGGATATCTATGCCATATCCGGCCCCTCCCTTCCCCTCGCTGTCTTCTGGGAGGCCCACAGGTCCCAGAAGACAGCAGGGACCATTCGGATCGCGCAGCGAGACTCACACATGCAGAGTAGGGAACTAGGAAGTGAGTGAAGCCTCACTTCCTGATTCCCTTTACCGAAGACAGCGGCGGCGGCACCCGAGAGCCAAGGGACAGATCGGCTTCGGGTGCCGACATCGCGGCCTCCCTGGACAGGTACGTGTCCATATTTTAAAAGTCTGCAGCTGCCGTATTTGTAGCTGCTGACTTTTTAAGAAAAAAAGTTAAATTGGCGGACCTCCGCTTTAATGTGATCACCCGTGTGATAGGTGCCTGGGTTGTAGTAATGATTGGTGGTCTTGATTCTGTTTGTATTTCGTTCCTCTTAGCATGAAAACCTCAGATGGGTGAGCAACTGTTTGAACATCTCCATGACCGTCGGCGGACGAGAGTGTTACCCAAAAGTGTTGGAAAACGAGATCACCTGTAGGGCACCCAAAGATATGGTGATCCCATCAGAGGGCTTAGTGGTACAGGTACGCGTTATAAAACTCTGATAAAATGAATGTAAAGGAGATCTCATTATTATAGCAGTCAGAATATCCTCAGCAATGCAGAGGAGGACATATGAAGGAGCCTCTGTCTCCACCATGGTCAGAGACCAGTGTTGCCAACCTACCAGATTGAAATGTACTGGCACGACACCCGAAATTTACTGCCCAGCCACATTTTTACTGGCATTTCACAAAAGTTACTAAATTACATTTTTAGGTGCAAATTTCAGTATTTAGGCTAAAAACCAGTACTCTGGGCAAATAGCAATGTGATTTAAGGTAGATATTAAGGTAAAAAAACATATTTTTGTTATTTTCGATATAATAAGGGCAAATTATTTAGTCACATCACCCCCTGCCTCCATCCCCCTCTGCCACCAACACCCCCTGCCTCCAATCATCTCCCCCTGCCTTCAATCTCCCCTGCCTCCATCCCCCTCTACGGTGCCACCAACAACCCCTGTCTCCATTCCCACCCTCTGCGATGCCACCATCCCCCTCTGCGGTGCCACCAATCACCCCCTGCCACTAACACCCCCTGCCTCCAATTTCCACCTGTCTCCAATCTCCTCTAATCACCCCTGCCTCCATCCCCCTCTGCGGTGCCACCAAACCACCTGGCTCCAATCACCCCCTGCCTCCAATCTCCATGCGCAGTTCCAAGCCAAACCGATCTCGGCTATTTTTACTGGCACATTCCCGCAAACAAGAACAATTCCCAACGGTGTAAAGTGCCATAAAGATACAACCGGTTGGCAACACTGGCAGAGACACACCTGGCTTATTTTGTGTGGAAGCCAATATTTCGACTGATATGTTTAGGGTCGTGGGAGGGAAAAAAAACGCCCAAAGAAGCCAAGCATGGCTAGAGAATACAAAGCCCACGTAGATGGTGTCCCAAGGGTAAAATGTGAAGAAAACGATCCAGAAGATGGGCAAAACAAGAGCACTACACCAATTTTTCAGAAGTATTTTTGAAATCCAGGGCTGCAATTTAATGCATTTTCGGGGGTTATAAGGCCCCCCTTCATCAGAGCTATAAAAACATGAACTAATTCACTTACTTCTCATAGGCTTGCCTCTCCATAGGCCCGTGTCAGTGATGGTGAATCTTGGCACCCCAGATGTTTTGGAACTACATTTCCCATGATTCTCATGCACTCTGCAGTGTAGTTTCAAAACATCTAGGGTGCCAAGGTTCGCCATCACTGCCATAGGCCATCAGGCCTCTTCAATCTGTCATGAATGCTGCTTACCAAGAGTTCAGCGTTTGGCACCCTTCGCTGCCAATCCCTCCACTGGCTTCCGATTCCCCAGCAAATTATATTCAATTGAATTTATTAATAAAGATATTTTCGTTGGATTGCGGCCACCCGGATTACTTCTTTCTTCAATTGTTAGTGATCTCCCTTTAACATTCTCTCTTCCACCCAGAGTCATTAGTATTTACAGGACTGGGCTCTTTGTAGTCACCTCCCCTTTAGGGACCTCTCCCGGGTAGGGTGACCACGTGTCCCGGGATTGCCCAGGAAAGTCCTGCATTTTGCAGGTCTGTCCCGGGCACCTTCATTCCAGGACAATACAGTGTCCCGGAATGAAACTGACACAGCTACCCCCCCGGGCCAATCTGATGCCCGAAAAAAAAGGCCGCCACATCACCGCTTTACTCACTGACAGTGCTTGTCCTGGCCGGGAATGCCTGGAGGAGCACAATCCCCGCCCCCTGCTTGTGATTGGAGAAATCATAAATCCCACCTCTTGTGTCCAATCACTGTGCTGTGATTTGTTACAGCACAAGCTGATTTTTGGGAAGGGGGGTTGTCCCTGAATGGTAGTTTGGAAATGTGGTCACCCTACTTCCCGTGACCCTACAAGCAATCCGCCCCCCCCCACCTCCATAAGGGACAGAGTTTACATTTGGCTCTTCCTGGGTGCAGGTTCACTTCACCTGGCCTCCTGCCTAGGGTTGCCACATCATCCTTTTAATCCAGGGCACCCATTAATTACACCGCTTCTGTGGCTGATTAAGGTGGTAATTAAACTCACTCGGTGCCTTATCTGCATTAAATCCGCCTCATAACTTGTGTAATAATATGTGTCCTGCATTGGTGTGCACAGCCCATTGGAGGGCCGCAATATAAGACCTACCCCAAAAATAAGCCCTAGTTAAAAATGATTTTAAAATCCACTCTATTACAGTAATATATAATGTACAATGTGTGTGTTTCTGTAATATAATTGCAGAGTGGCGCTATAACGATGGTATTTGGCACAATTATATTACAGAAACACGCACATTGTACATTATATAATACTGTAATAGAGTGGATTATAGGATTTTACAAGCATTTGAACTCAGTTCACACTGGGGATTCCTGACAGGCAGGGAGAGAGAGGGGAGAGAAGACAGCACATTACATGGTAAGACCTACCCTGAAAATAAGCCCTACTGTGTCTTTTGTTGGCATAATTAATATAAGACCTGGGCTTATTTTCGGGGGAAACACGGGTATTATTTTTTTTACAATGTTTTTAGGATTTTAGGAGCCCATTGGGGGGGGGGGGGGGGCTTTAGTGAAATATCAAGGGTCTAAAAAGACCCCTTGCGTCTCACTTTTGAGACAGAGAAAGGGACTGAGGACAGACATTCCCCCGTTCTTTTCTTTGCAGCCTCAGCTGCACTGGACAGTGAATGAATGGGAAGTGCTCTGTGCTGAGCGGATTCCTATTCCTTCAGAAACGGAAGCACAGTAAACATTGTTTTTTACGTTTACTATGCTTCAGTTAAGAATGAACACTGGAGAGATTGGTACTCGCATTCAGAAAAGGAGGGGGCTGGCAAATTAAATATTTTACCGGTCCCTTCTCCCGATCTCCAGTTTGAAATATCCCCTGCAGAACCCCGTTGGGAGAGGAGAGGGAAGCTGGCAGCACTGTAGGGGGTGCCGGGAAGCAGGGAGAATCGGGATTCGGCACTGCACTGGGCACACCCGGCACACTTTGTGCGCACGCCTATGGTGTCCTGTAATTAAAGGGATGATGTTGCAACCCTACTCCTGCCCTGTCCAGGGCCTACGCGTGCTGTGCTGTGGGGTGTTTAGCTCCCATGCCCCAAGTGCAACTAGGGCTCCTTTCAGCCTGGCTTATAACTGGATGCCAGGCAGGGTTGGACTGGCCATTGGGACTACAGGGAGTTTCCTGGTGGGCCGGCTTCAGTGACAGCGGACCACGGCCCCCCTCCGCTCCTCTGTCTCTCCCTCCCCGCAGCGCTCACCTGGGGGGAATAGAAAAGCAGGGGAAGGACCAAAGGAGCAGGGGGGACGACAGAGGAGCATGGGGGAGGGGACATACAGCCGACTGCTATGGCCTGGGAGTTTCTCACTTCTGCCTAATCTTGTCCCATAAGGGGGGGCACCGAACTCATTCTTTGCCCCGGGTGAAATAATGTCTAGCTTCCCCACTGGTACTGCCTATAAGAGTGCCAGTACCAGCCGTTCTACTCTAATAAAGTAGAATGGCTAGTGGCTAGTGAAGGGGGAGAGGGGGCTTGGGTGTCCGGGGGGGGGGGGGTGTGGCAGTTTCGGCCGCCATGGGAGAGACCTGTCAAAGTGGGCCAGTCTGGATGAAGTCCCGGGCCAAATTTTTGTCCCAGTCTAGCCCTGACGCCAGGGGCGGGCTGACAACTCATGGGGTCCCCGGGCAATAGGAGATTATGGGGCCACACAGTATAGACACACACATACAGTACACACACACACACACACAGTATACACACACTAAACATGTACTGGAGAGGCGAGGCAGCTATAATCTTGGGATTTTTTAAAAAAACACAGATTTTTACATACTGTCCCTGGTTTTACTGAGGCTGGCAACCCTAATGGGGGCCCCCTAGTGGCATGGGGCCCCCTCGGGCAGTGCCGGAATGTCCAAATAGTCAGTCCGCCCCTGCTGGATGCTGACTCATGACATCACTGCCGGAGGGCTCTACCTGAAAGGGGCCTAGCACCTGATGGCACTGCTGGCTGTAACCAGACTTTATTCTGGTACAGAGCCTCCTAGTGGCAAAGTAGCCAACTGCACCTGTCTACAACCTGACTTCTCTTTCTATAATGAGTCCCTCTGTCCACAGTGGTTTGTGACCACGGCGCTCTTCCCTTTCTGTCCTCAGGTGTGCGTGGAAGGTGTCTGCACTGAGCTGGGGAAGGTCGTAGTTGTTAATATCCTGGATCCGGTGCTGGGAATAGTCCTGGGAACGGTGGCCGCCTTATTGATCTGCGTTGTATTGGGCTTCCTGATCTGGAAGCAGCAGAAATTTGGACAGAAGAAAAGTAAGTAGATGGGATTGTGTAGATCGGGGGACACACACGCATACTCGGCGATCGGAGGATTGCGATCGAACGTTCCTCACCCGTCCTTGTTTTTTTTTTTTCTTTTCACAGTTGCAGAGAACATGGAATTATTGGTGAATAATAACAGAGAAACCCTCTCCTCCCCGACGGGCAATCCCACCCACTCCATGCACATCGACTACAGAGAGTCTTGTAAGGGGACAATGCTTGCTATCTTCTCTATGTTCCCAGCCTTACTTCTTACGTAGCGTAAAGTGCCCGGCGTAAGGCCGCGCAATTCAAATTTGTGATGTAAATGAATCATGACCCCACGTAATTGACGTAAACGTAACTAACGTTCAGCCCTATTCCCGAACGATTTACGCAAACGAGGTAACCGACGTACAATTCTACGATGTCCCGACGTCCATACTTAACATTGGCTACGCCTCCTATAGCAGGGGTAACCTTACGCCGCAATAACGCTTACGCAAACTATGACGGCGGGCCGCAAGTACGTTCGGGAATCGCCGTAAATGCCTCATTTACATATTCGACGCGCAAAACGACGGAAGCGCCACCTAGCGGCCAGCGTAAAACTGCAACTAATATACGACGGTGTAACAGAATTACGCCGCTCGTATCTTAGCTGAATTCCGGCGTATCTTCTTTTCTGAATAGCAAAAAAAGATACGCCGGCTATTCTTAGTATTTACGCGGCGTATCTCTTGATACGCCGACGTAAATAGTATCTGAATTCGGCCCAAAGTTTTACAACCCCTTGAAATGGACAATAATAGAATAGTATAGAATAGAAAAAAAAAAATTGAATAGATTACAATAAAATTAAAAAAAGATTGAATGTTGCCATCTTCGAATCTTGAAATTTTTGTATTTAGAATGTCGAAATTCGAATTTCAAAATTGAATTGATTTGAAAATAATGAATATACGGGGGAAAAAAAAAAATCCAAAAACAAATCATTCTAACATAACCAATATGACCAAACAAAATGATTAACTAAACCAATGAATCCGAAATGAAACAAAACACGTCTCTATTAAAAATTTCCCAGCTGCGGTTTCCATGTGGCGCTCTCAATTCCAGGATTGGTGATTTTTTCCTGGTGTGTGATTGGAATAATTTGGGATCATCAATTTGTAAATGTATAATAGACATTTTGGGACCGGAGTATTGTGGTTTTAGATGATGCTGAGGGTTCCTTGTGGGCGGGGCAGTTCCCGTGCTTTGTATCTCCTCGCTGCTCTTTGCTGGCCTGAGAGCTTCTATTGTTTTCAACCTATCAGTTCTTCTCCTGACCTTCCCTGTCCTCTGCTCATGTAGACATCCCCAGCAGCAGCTCTGGCGGCGGCCATTTCCACGGGGCCATTTACTCTGGAAATAGTATTGGGGCCAGCTCCATGCCGCTCCTCATCACCAACGTCCTGGACAACCTGAGGCCGGAGCTGCTAGACGAGGTGAAGGATGTTCTGATCCCGGAGGGCCATCTGATCCTCCACCGCGATCGCATCATTGGGAAAGGTGAGCATTTTATTCTCTAGGGTGTTAGAATAAAAAAATATATATATAATGTTTGGGGGCTCTAATTGGAGGGAAGGAGATGGCAGTGAATACACAGGGGAAGCTCAATTAGAACTGCTGGTTTACGTGTCATGCCAGCGGCCACCACAAGATGGCGCCTGATCACAGAAGGAAGCATAGGCCTGCAGAAGGCCGCAAAGCCGTGGCCTCAATTGCCAGCCGGCGCGGCCCGACGCGATCGTGCAGAGTTGGGGGCGCACGGAAACACAGGAAGGGCTATCCTGTATCTCTGTGGGCCCCCACCTTCCCCACTGCGCAATTGCATCGCGCCGGCCGGTAATTGAGGCCGCGGCTTTGCAGCCTTCCGCAGGCCTAAGCTTCCTTCCCCGGGAGCCAGGTGTTGTGATCTGGCGCCCGGATTTTGTCGAACCCTGCTCTACCGATCACTCACCATGTTCATTCAGAAAGGGAAGGGGCTGATAAATACATATTTACCGGCCCCATCCCCCTCATATCCTAAAACATCTCCACAGCAACAGCCGCCAGGAGAGGGGAGGAGGAAAGCCGGAGGTGCTGCAGAGGGAAGGGGAGCCAGGGCGGTAGGTGGAAACTGTGCTGTACAGGGTGATTAGAGTGTGCCGGGGCACATCCGGCACACCCTATGCGCACGCCTATGGGTGAAGCTTTGTGAGTCAACCTCTGGCTTCTACCTGTGGTGAATACTCCCTAATGATGAGAGTTTGGGGTGCTTCACCATCCTTTTGTGTTCCAGCTTCTGCTGTGTTGTCCATAATATACAAATAAATAAAAATCAAGCAGAGATGAGAACTCCTCATAATGGGCACAGCAGGTGGGCAGATGCAGAAGCTCAGCACAGGGATGGTGGGAACCCCTCATAATGGGCAAAGCACGTGTGAAAACCAAGGAGGTGGAAGGTCCTCATCATGGTTACAGCAGGGGTGGAAACCTGGGAACTCAGCACAGGGATGGTGGTAAAACCTCATAATGGGCACTGCAGGTATACTGACCTGGGAACTTGGCACAGGGATGGTGGGAACTCCTCATAATGGGCACTGCAGGTATACTGACCTGGGAACTTGGCACAGGGATGGTGGGAACCCCTCATAATGGGCACTGCAGGTATACTGACCTGGGAACTTGGCACAGGGATGGTGGGAACCCCTCATAATGGGCACAGCAGGTGTACAGACTTAGGAACTCAGCACAGGGATGGTGGAACCCCTCATAATGGGCACAGCAGGTGTACAGACCCGGGAACTCAGCACAGGGATGGTGGGAACCCCTCATAATGGGCACAGCGGGAGTCCAGACCAAGCAACTCGCAGAGATCTCATTAAATGAAATCCCCAATAGACAGATGGAGCTGTTGTCTTAACTGCTACCTAACCACCGAATGAAAACCTACTTGGGGCGGGGGGGGGGGGGGCTTCTGACACCAGGATGAGAGCTGAGCTGGGTAATCTGTTTATATAAAAGAGAATGTAGGGGGGTCGGGGATTTTGATATTTGTACTTCTGATCTTCTGATTTTAGCTTTATACTTTTTTTCTTTTGTAGGACATTTTGGCAGTGTGTACCACGGGACGTACTGTGAGGAGGACGGCCAGGAGATGCACTGCGCTGTCAAGTCTCTCAACAGTGAGCACATACATATTAGAGGGTTCTGCATGGTTGTCATGTTCTGGGGTCCTCAGGGGCCCCATCTGACAGTGGGAGTCCTGCAGCTGGACAACCTGATATTAAGGTTGGCTTTGGTCTACCCGAAGTTGCACCCGGAGGGCCAGCCAATGGAGATAGAGGGGTAGATTCACATACACTTAATATTGCGCTGCGTAATCGAAATACTCTACGCTGCCGTATTTCACCAGGCTCTACACCGAATCCTGGTAGATTTTTGCCCGTACGATACGGCGGCGTAGTCTATTTCTCGCCGTGTAATCGAAATACGCGATTGGGGGGGCGTGAAGCATTTAAATTAAGCGCCTCCCCGCGGCGATCGAACTGCGCATGCTCCGTCCAGAAATTTCCCGTCGTGCATTGCGCGATATCACGTCGTTACGTCATTCGTTGTTTGAGTAGCGGCGTTTACGAACATTCCTATTCCCGGACGACTTACGTAAAAAATAATAAAAGACGTCGGAAAACGTAGAAATTCGACGCGGGAACGACGGCCATACTTAACATGGGCTGTCTAATATTAGAGCAGCAAAAAGCTGGTATAGTGTTACGCAAATAAAAGATGACTAAAGGTGCCGTAAGAGATTGCGATTGAAGATCGTAATTTCGGGGATCGCCCGGCAAAAGCTCATTTGCATACCCCGACGCGGAAAACGACGGGAAGTCCACCCAGTGGCCGCAATTCTATTGCAGCGTAGATCCGAAGGCGTACGAACACGTAATCCAGTCGAATTGAAGCGCAAAGCCGTCTATTTATGGTTTGAGGTTTTCGACTAGCTAAAAAACGCGCGTAATTTGAAATTACTCCAGTCTAACACAAGTTACACAGGCGTAATGGCTCTCTGAATCTGGCCCAGAGAGTTTTGTGGTGGGATAGACGTATCTCTGAACTCACCAGGAGGAAGAAATAGATAAAGTGACCCAATGGGGGATCCAGAGGAGCCAATGACCCTAAACTATAGAAGGAAGGGGCTGATCCGAGGATTTGTATCGTTTATCGGATGTGTGGATTGAATTTTCTGATGTCTGAGTGCCGTGTGTCTCGTCTTCTTAGGGATAACAGATGTGGAGGAGGTGGAGGAGTTCCTCAGAGAAGGGATCCTGATGAAGAGCTTCCATCACCCGCATGTCTTGTCCCTCATTGGGATCTTCTTACCGCGGGAGGGTCTTCCCTTGGTGGTCCTGCCGTACATGTCACATGGAGACCTGAGGCACTTCATCCGCAGCGAGGACAGAGTAAGTCCACCGTGTCTTCTTCCATTTATTAGATCTAGAAATGGTTCTGACTTGTGTACCTGTGGGGCCCGCTCTGCCAGAACTACTATGGCTGCTTAAAGATAAAGTCCATGGAGAAATTTCCTTCATTCTACAAACTCTCCGATAGATCAAGAGAACAAACACCATCCTTGTAGACCCCTAGTGCCCAACCTACAGCTCTTTGCCACTTCCTGTGGAGCCACACAGTCTAACAATTCCACAAATGTGATAACGTGGACTGTAATAAGAGTCTCTAACAGTCTCATGTAAAAAGTCTTTAGTCTCTGACCATCTCCTGTAGTATGTCTGCAGTCTCTGACCATCTCCTGTAATATATCTGCAGTCTCTGCCCATCTCCTGTAATATGTCTGTAGTCTCTGCCCATCTCCTGTAATATGTCTGTAGTCTCTGACCATCTCCTGTAATATGTCTGTAGTCTCTGACCATCTCCTGTAGTATGTTTGTAGTCTCTATCTCCTGTAGTATGTCTGCAGTCTCTGACCATCTCCTGTAGTATGTCTGCAGTCTCTGACCATCTCCTGTAGTATGTCTGCAGTCTCTGACCATCTCCTGTAGTATGTCTGCAGTCTCTGACCATCTCCTGTAGTATGTCTGCAGTCTCTGACCATCTCATGTAGTATGTCTGCAGTCTCTGACAGCTTTTTGTATAATTACATTCACCGAATATTATGACAGTGGCGACAATTGAGTCAATGACTGTTCGGCATATGAAGGGAAGTGCCCATAAGTGACCATCTCCTGTAGTACTATAGTATGTCTGCTGTCTCTGACCATGTTACATGTTTGCATTTTCTGACCATCTCCTGTAGTATGTCTGAAGTCTCTGACCATCTGTTGCAGTATGTCTCCTGTCTCTGACCATTTCCTGTAATATGTCTGCTGTCTCTGACCATCTCTTGTAGTACTATAGTATGTCTGCTGTCTCTGACCATGTTACATGTTTGCAGTCTCTGACCATCTCCTGTAGTATATCTGCTGTCTCTGACCATGTCGCATGTTTGCAGTCTCTGACCATCTTCTGTAGTATTTCTGCTGCCTCTGACCATCTCTTGTAGTATGTCTGTAGTCTCTGACCATCTCCTGTAGTGTGTCTGCAGTCTCTGACCATCTCATGTAGTATGTCTGCTGCCTCTGACCATCTCTTGCAGTATGTTTTCTGCCTCTGACCATCTCCTGTAGTGTGTCTGCATTCTCTGACCATCTCCTGTAGTATGCCTGCAGTCTCTGACCATCTCCTGTAGTATGTCTACATTCTCTGACCATCTTCTGTAGTATTTCTGCTGCCTCTGACCATCTCTTGCAGTATGCCTGCAGGCTCTGACCATCTCTTGCAGTATGTCTCCTGTCTCTGACCATCTCTTGCAGTATGTCTCCTGTCTCTGACCATCTCCTGTAGTATGTCTGCTGTCTGACCATGTTACATGTTTGCATTCCCTGTCTATCTCCTGTATCTGACCACCTCCTGTAGTATGCCTGCAGTCTCTGACCACCTCCTGTAGTATGCCTGCAGTCTCTGACATCTCCTGTAGTATGCCTGCAGTCTCTGACCATCTCTTGCAGTATGCCTGCAGTCTCTGACCATCTCTTGCAGTATGCCTGCAGTCTCTGACCATCTTCTGTAGTATACCTGCAGTCTCTGACCATCTCTTGCAGTATGCCTGCAGTCTCTGACCATCTCTTGCAGTATGCCTGCAGTCTCTGACCATCTCTTGCAGTATGCCTGCAGTCTCTGACCATCTCCTGTAGTATGCCTGTAGTCTCTGACCATCTCCTGTAGTATGCCTGCAGGCTCTGACCATCTCTTGCAGTATGTCTCCTGTCTCTGACCATTTCCTGTAGTATGTCTGCAGTCTCTGACCATCTCCTGTAGTATGTCTGCAGTCTCTGACCATCTCCTGTAGTATGTCTGCTGTCTCTGACCATGTTACATGTTTGCATTTTCTGACCATCTCCTGTAGTATGTCTGAAGTCTCTGACCATCTGTTGCAGTATGTCTCCTGTCTCTGACCATTTCCTGTAATATGTCTGCTGTCTCTGACCATCTCTTGTAGTACTATAGTATGTCTGCTGTCTCTGACCATGTTACATGTTTGCAGTCTCTGACCATCTCCTGTAGTATATCTGCTGTCTCTGACCATGTCGCATGTTTGCAGTCTCTGACCATCTTCTGTAGTATTTCTGCTGCCTCTGACCATCTCTTGTAGTATGTCTGTAGTCTCTGACCATCTCCTGTAGTGTGTCTGCAGTCTCTGACCATCTCATGTAGTATGTCTGCTGCCTCTGACCATCTCTTGCAGTATGTTTTCTGCCTCTGACCATCTCCTGTAGTGTGTCTGCATTCTCTGACCATCTCCTGTAGTATGCCTGCAGTCTCTGACCATCTCCTGTAGTATGTCTACATTCTCTGACCATCTTCTGTAGTATTTCTGCTGCCTCTGACCATCTCTTGCAGTATGCCTGCAGGCTCTGACCATCTCTTGCAGTATGTCTCCTGTCTCTGACCATCTCTTGCAGTATGTCTCCTGTCTCTGACCATCTCTTGCAGTATGTCTCCTGTCTCTGACCATCTCTTGCAGTATGTCTCCTGTCTCTGACCATCTCCTGTAGTATGTCTGCTGTCTGACCATGTTACATGTTTGCATTCCCTGTCTATCTCCTGTATCTGACCACCTCCTGTAGTATGCCTGCAGTCTCTGACCACCTCCTGTAGTATGCCTGCAGTCTCTGACCACCTCCTGTAGTATGCCTGCAGTCTCTGACATCTCCTGCAGTATGCCTGCAGTCTCTGACCATCTTCTGTAGTATACCTGCAGTCTCTGACCATCTTCTGTAGTATACCTGCAGTCTCTGACCATCTCTTGCAGTATGCCTGCAGTCTCTGACCATCTCTTGCAGTATGCCTGCAGTCTCTG
This sequence comes from Rana kukunoris, assembly GCA_029574335.1. Taxonomy (NCBI): domain Eukaryota; kingdom Metazoa; phylum Chordata; class Amphibia; order Anura; family Ranidae; genus Rana; species Rana kukunoris. Next base: position 160,221 of record JAJQKJ010001979.1, read on the forward strand.
ACCATCTCTTGCAGTATGCCTGCAGTCTCTGACCATCTCCTGTAGTATGCCTGTAGTCTCTGACCATCTCCTGTAGTATGCCTGCAGGCTCTGACCATCTCTTGCAGTATGTCTCCTGTCTCTGACCATTTCCTGTAGTATGTCTGCAGTCTCTGACCATCTCCTGTAGTATGTCTGCAGTCTCTGACCATCTCCTGTAGTATGTCTGCTGTCTATGACCATGTTACATGTTTGCATTCCCTGTCTATCTCCTGTATCTGACCACCTCCTGTAGTATGCCTGCAGTCTCTGACATCTCTTATAGTATGCCTATAGTCTCTGACAGCTTTCTGTATCATTCCATTCACCGAATATAATGATGACAGTGAGGACAATTGAGTGAATGACTGTTCGGGACACGAAGGGAAGCGCCCATAATGAGATCTGTGGGCTTTGGAAGTCTCTGGGAAGTTGGCACTGCGGCGCAGCTCGTCCCGGGAGACCCCGCCATGATCCTTTCTGGCTCTTCTTAGTAGAGGGAGTTAATGGGGAATGCAGAGTTTCTGGATGGAGAGTCGGCACACCATGACATGCCAAGAGAACGTTCCTTGCCGGCCTCATTAATCTCCGGAGATAAAGAGAATGTTCTGCCAGAAAAATCTCATCTGAAAAACAGAAGTCATGTCAGGAATCTTCTTTTTATTTTGTTATATGTAGCGGAAAATCTGTAGAAGTTCTGACCAGCAAAAGCCTCCCCCTGCCCATGCTGCCATCCATAGGTGTGCCCAGCCTATAGCATTAGGGTGTGTATTCTAAAGCTCAAACGTGCGTGCATGTATCTATATATGGGTGGGGTTGCCATTGAGACCAATGCGACCCCCTGAAGCTCCGCCAGTGAGCTATAGGGTGTGCCCAGGCACATCCAGCACACCCACCTATGGATTGCATCTACAGCCCTGGTGGCCCAACGTGTGGGCTGAGGGTCACATGTGACCCTTTAGAGACCTTTAGAGCAGCACCATTTGAATGGGCCTCCCTCTGCTGTAAAAAAAAACGCGCCAAAAAAAGCACATCTACAAAATGTTGGCACAGAGCCAGGCGCGATTTAAGCGCGTTTTGCCGCTCGACAACCGCGACAAAATGTCACCACGTTTGGGGTGCCATTAAGAAATAATGGCGTCGCAAACGCATCCCATGTTTTGCCGCGAATCTGGAATCATGGGCAGAATTGAGCGATTCCATCACACTCAGGTGGAAATGGAGCCTTAATGTAAGAAGTGTAAAAACATAAATGTAAATAAAATTAATAAAAATGCGTAAAACAAAATTAGAATCGCCCCCCCCCCCCCCCCCCATGCATGCATGCAAATGTAAACATGCGCGTAGGTCTGGCATGCATATGTACACGGTGATTGCACCACTCATATGAAGGATCACCACAAACATAAGAGTGAGAGCAATAATTCTAGTGCCATCATTTCCAATTAAATCTAAACTGTGTAATAAGATTATTATTATTATTTATCTTATTACACAGGATTTATATATTTGTATTATTAATATATAAATCCTATTTATTAATATTGTATTATTATTAATACTTCCTGTACTATAATATTAAAGTATAAGTCCATTATAACAACAACAATAATAATAAAAATAAATAATTCCTGTACTATAATATTAAAATATAAATCCATAATAAAAATAATTATAAATAGGATTTATATATTGAATAATAAAAATATATAAATCTTGTGTAATAAGATAAATATTATTATTTATCTTATTAAACAGGATTTATATATTTTTTTTGTATTATTAATATATAAATCCTATTTATTAATTTATTTTTAATAATAATAGTAAAAAAAACAGGAGAATTTTAAGTTTCACTATTTCCCAGGCATGTGCTATTTTAAATGTTGACATATTTGGTATCTATTTACTTGACACCATCCTCTCTTTATATATTACCCAAAATAAAAAAATAAAATAAAAAATCGGGTAGTATTTTGTGTTTTTTTTTTTTTTTTTTTTTTATCTGCGTTTGATAAATGGCTGCAGAAATATCGAGTGACATATAATAATTTGCAACAGCCACCATTTTATTCTCAGATCTACAGTATAATAATATTAACCTGCCCCTCTGTACACACAGAACCCCACGGTGAAGGATCTGGTCGGGTTCGGTCTGCAGGTTTCCCGGGGAATGGAATATTTGGCCCAGGAGAAGTTTGTCCACCGAGATCTGGCGGCACGGAACTGCATGTGAGTGATCGTGGGGCTCTTGGCCGACCCCCTCTCATTACCGGCTAGAAATGGCGATTATCGTCTAGTTGCAGTCGGGAGAAAAAAATGCTGCAGCTGGTGATGAAGAGTTTCACCAATTAGTCCTTGAAATGCCGGTTAAAAAACTGTTTTAATATTTGTAAATTTATAGCAAAAAACCTGGTTAATTTTTTTTTTATTTTTTTTACTATTTTTATTATTATTAATAATATTTATTATTATTTAATAGGATTTGTATATTAAATAATAATATATATAAATCCTGTGTAATAAGATATATATTATTATTTATCTTATTACACAGGATTTATATATTATTTGTATTGTTAATATATAAATCCTATTTATTATTTTATTATATATTAATAATATTATATAATATTTTATTATTATAATTATTATTAATAAATAGGACTTGTATATTACATAATAAAACAATATATATAAATCCTGTGTAATGAGATACATATTATTATTTATCTTTTTACACAGGATTTATATATTATTATTATTAATCTTTTTACACGTGATTTATATATTTGTATTATTAATATATTAATCCTATTTATTCTTTTATTAATAATAAAATATTAAGAGGATTTATATATTAATAATACAAATATATAAATCTTGTGTAATAAGATAAATAATAATATTTATCTTATTACACAGGATTTATAAAATTATTATTTTTATTATGCAATATACAAATCCAAATAATAATAATATTGGGGCAGATTCACATAGATGTAATCTTCCGCTGCGTAATCGAAATACGCTACGCTGCCGTCTATCACCAGACTCTACGCCGAATTCAGGTAGTTTTTTTGCGCGTACGCTATTGTATCGTATTTTTTTTCCGCCGCGCAATCGAAATACGTGAGTAGGGGGCGTGAAGCATTTAAATTAAGCGCGTCCCCGCGACGATCGAACTGCGCATGCTCTGTTCAGGAATTTCCCGCCGTGCATTGCGCGAAATCACGTCGTGACGTCATTCGTTGTTTGAGTAGCGGCGTTTACGAACATTCCTATTCCCGGACGACTTACGTTAAAAATAATAAAAGAAATCGAAAAACGTTGAAATTCGACGCGGGAACGACGGCCATACTTAACATGGGCTGTCTAATATTAGACCAGCAAAAAGCTGGTATAGTGAAACGGAAAAAAAAGATGACTAAAGGTGCCGTAAGAGATTGCGTTTGAAGAGCGAAATGTTGTGGATTCCAGGCAAAAGCTCATTAGCATACCATGAAGGTGAAAAACAACAGGAAGTCCGCCCAGTGGCCGCAATTTTCAGGCAGCGTAGATCTGAAGGCGTACTAACACATAAAGTCGAAATTTAGCACGCAGGTGTCTTTTCATGGTTTGAGGATTTCGACTAGCGTAAAAACGCTCGTAAATCGAAATTACTCCTGTCTAACAACATTTACACAGGCGTAATCGCTTTGTGAATCTAGGCCATTGGATTTATACTTTAATATTATAGTACAGGAATTATTTATTATTATTGTTATAATTATTTTTATAATGGATTTATACTTTTAATATTATATAATACAGGAATTATTATGGATTGATGGAGAAAGTAAAAGTTCCATTGTTAGGGGGATGTGGGATAGGCTTCCCAGAGAGATGAGTTTTCAGGGATCACCTATAGGCAGAGTCAGAAAAAGCCAGACAGATTAGGGTTGAGAGTCCCAGAGGATGGGAGAGGCTCATGAGAAGTTCTGGAGGTGAGCATGGGAGGTGGTGATGAAGGGTCTTTTGGGCGGAGGACAGGGTGGCTTGGGACTTGGAGGAATTGGATTTGAGGATTGAGGATATGGAGATGAGGTTGGTGATTTAGCTGGGGGCAGAGCTGTGGAATGGCTTTGTATATTATTGTTAGTATTTTAAATGTTAGTCGTTTGGTGATCAGACACTAGTGAAGGGGTTGGCAGAGAGGGGTGGAGGACAATGAGCAAGGGCCAATGGAAGGACTGACTGAGAGGGGAAGAAGACACTGAGCGGAGGCCAATGGAGGGATTGGCAGAGAGGGGTGGAGGACATGGAATGGAGACCAATGGAGGGGTTGGCAGAGAGGGATGCAACACACTGAGCGAAGGCCAATGGAAGGATTGGCAGAGAAGGGTGGAGGCCAGTGGAGGGATTGCCAGAGCAGGATGAAGGCCACTGAGCAGAGGCCAATGGAGGGATTGGCAGGGAAGGGTGGAGGCCAGTGGAGGGATTGCCAGAGCAGGATGGAGGCCACTGAGCAGAGGCCAATGGAGGGATTGGCAGAGAAGGGTGGAGGCCAGTGGAGGGATTGCCAGAGCAGGATGGAGGCCACTGAGCGGAGGCCAATGGAGGGATTGCCAGAGCAGGATGGAGGCCACTGAGCAGAGGCCAATGGAGGGATTGGCAGAGAAGGGTGGAGGCCAGTGGAGGGATTGCCAGAGCAGGATGGAGGCCACTGAGCGGAGGCCAATGGAGGGATTGCCAGAGCAGGATGGAGGCCACTGAGCAGAGGCCAATGGAGGGATTGGCAGAGAAGGGTGGAGGACACTGAGTAAGGGACAGTGAAGGGATTGCCAGAGCAAGGTAGAGGACATGGAATGGAGACCAATGGAGGGGTTGGCAGAGAGGGATGGAAGACACTGAGCGAAGGCCAATGGAAGGATTGGCAGAGAAGGGTGGAGGACACTGAGTGGAGGCCAGTGGAGGAATTGCCAGAATAGGATGGAGGCCACTGAGCAGAGGCCAATGGAGGGATTGGCAGAGAAGGGTGGAGGCCAGTGGAGGGATTGCCAGAGCAGGATGGAGGCCACTGAGCGGAGGCCAATGGAGGGATTGGCAGAGAAGGGTGGAGGCCAGTGGAGGGATTGCCAGAGAAGGGTGGAGGCCAGTGGAGGGATTGCCAGAGCAGGATGGAGGCCACTGAGCGGAGGCCAATGGAGGGATTGGCAGAGAAGGGTGGAGGACACTGAGTAAGGGACAGTGGAGGGATTGCCAGAGCAGGGTAGAGGACATGGTAAGGAGACCAATGGAGGGTGGAGGACACCGAGCGGTTGGTAAGGTAGATGGGTCCAGCCGCATTCATGATAGGTTGAAGGGGGTAGTCTGTGTAGAGGAAGGTCAATGGGGAGGCAAGCGATAACCAGGGAGTGAATTGGTGTCTTGGGTTTTTCGTTGGGCAAGAAGGGGCAAATTCTTGAAATGTCAGGTGGTGAAGATCTGGACAGTGATTGGATGTGGGGCCAAAGAGAGAGTCAGTAAGTCAGTATGTCAGCTTTCAGACGGCAGGAAGAGATCCTGTCTGCATTTGGTGGATTGGTGTCACTTGATAACGTGGCTGAATTGCGCGGTCGTGTTTTTCCAGGCTGGACGACGCGTACCGGGCGAAGGTGGCGGATTTCGGCCTGGCCCGGGATGTCTTTGACAAGGAATACTACAGTGTGCGTCGTCATAAAAACACGCGGCTGCCGGTGAAGTGGATGGCGCTGGAGAGTTTGCAGACGCAGAAATTCACCACCAAGAGTGACGTGGTGAGAAGACGAGTCATGTGACGTCAGTATGAAGACAATCGATCTCTTTATGTGGAATAATAATTATATTTCCCCCCCCGCAGTGGTCATTCGGGGTGCTGCTTTGGGAGCTGATGACTCGGGGAGCCCCTCCATATCCAGACGTAGACCCCTATGACATCACCCGATACCTGTACAGGGGGAGACGCCTTCAACAGCCAGAGTATTGCCCGGACCCGCTGTGAGTACCCGCAGGAGGAAGGTGTCGGAGTCTGTGCCACTTTTTACCAACTGGTTTCCCTTTTTAGAAGACCTGATTGGCCAGATATTTGTCCTCTTTTACTGTGGCATCCTGGGGGGGGGGGGGGGGCGGCGGCTGGATTTTAATGAGCTCTACCCTGAACCGAGACACCCACATACCCTCTGGCCTCCATCTGATGTCCAATCAGACATCAAGGCTTCCAATCTTTTCCAAAAAAAATTGTCTCTGTTGTCTACGGAGAGAGTGTTAGGGGTACAGGATACTCAGAAAAAATCACTCCGCTTGGTGATATCTTCTGACCTTGTAGAACTCTGTAGACCCTGATAGGTGCCAATGTTTAAGTCTTTTCCGTCTCTGCATTCAGATGGGCAAATAAGCTCCTCCAGTCGAAGGCCTAGTCTATTCTCCTCTGTGTCTCTGGTTTGATCCCCTGTCCTTCTCTGTATCTATATTTGATCCTTTTGTCCTTCTCTGTATCTCTGTCCTCCTCCTGTGTCTCTGTTTTTGAGCCTTTTGTCTTGCTCTTTCTCTGTTTGATCCTCTATCCTCCTCTGTGTCACTGGTTGTCTATCCTTCTCTGTGTCTCTGGTTGATCCTCTGTCTTTCTCGTTGTCTCGGTTTGATCCACTGTCCGCCTCAATGTCTGTTTGATCCTCTTGGTCTCTGATTTGATCCTCTGTCATTCTCTGTATCTCTGGTTGATCCTCTGTCCTCCTCCTGTGTCTCTGTTTTTGAGCCTTTTGTCCTGCTCTATTTCTCTGTTTGATCCTCTATCCCAGTGGTCTCCAAACTGCGGCCCGGCGGCCAGATGTGGCCCTTTGGTTGATTTTATCCGGCCACTGGGGTGCTTTTTTAGTCATTGGCACCAATAAAGGGCAGAATTACTCCCAATGACACCAGTGATGGGGCAGAATTCCTCCCAGTGACACCAATGATGGGGGATTTTGTACTCCACAGTTCGGCCCCCTTTAAAGTCTGGAGGACAGTAATCCGGCCCTTTGTTTAGAAAGTTTGGAGGCCCCTGCTTTATCCTCCTCTGTGTCTCTGATCGATCCTCTGTCCTTCTTCTGTGTTTCTGTTTGATCCTCTGTCCTTCTCTGTGTCTCGTTTTGATCCTCTGTCCTTCTCTGTCTCAGTTTGATCCTCAGTGTCTCAGTTTGATCCTTTGTCCCTCTGTGTCTTTTTGATCCTCGTGGTCTCTGTTTGATCCTCTGTCCTCGTCGGGGTCTCTGTTTGATCCTCTGTCCTCGTCGGGGTCTCTGTTTGATCCTCTGTCCTCGTCGGGGTCTCTGTTTGATCCTCTGTCCTCGTCGGGGTCTCTGTTTGATCCTCTGTCCTCGTCGGGGTCTCTGTTTGATCCTCTGTCCTCGTCGGGGTCTCTGTTTGATCCTCTGTCCTCGTCGGGGTCTCTGTTTGATCCTCTGTCCTCGTCGGGGTCTCTGTTTGATCCTCTGTCCTCGTCGGGGTATTGTTTGATCCTCTGTCCTCGTCGGGGTCTCGGTTTGATCCTCTGTCCTTCTTCTCTGTGTCTCGGTTTGATCCCCTGTCCTTCTTCTCTGTGTCTCGGTTTGATCCCCTGTCCTTCTTCTCTGTGTCTCGGTTTGATCCCCTGTCCTTCTCTGTGTCTCGGTTTGATCCTCTGTCCTTCTTCTCTGTGTCTCGGTTTGATCCTCTGTCCTTCTTCTCTGTGTCTCGGTTTGATCCCCTGTCCTTCTTCTCTGTGTCTCGGTTTGATCCCCTGTCCTTCTTCTCTGTGTCTCGGTTTGATCCCCTGTCCTTCTTCTCTGTGTCTCGGTTTGATCCCATGTCCTTCTCTGTGTCTCGGTTTGATCCCCTGTCCTTCTCTGTGTCTCTGTTTGATCCTCTATCCCAGTGGTCTCCAAACTGCGGCCCGGCGGCCAGATGTGGCCCTTTGTTTGATTTTATCCGGCTACTGGGGTGCTTTTTTAGTCATTGGCACCAATGAAGAGCAGAATTCCTCCCAGTGACACCAATGATGGGGGATTTTGTACTCCACAGTTCGGCCCCCTTTAAAGTCTGGAGGACAGTAATCCGGCCCTTTGTTTAGAAAGTTTGGAGGCCCCTGCTTTATCCTCCTCTGTGTCTCTGATCGATCCTCTGTCCTTCTTCTGTGTCTCTGTTTGATCCTCTGTCCTTTTTCTCTGTCTCAGTTTGATCCTCAGTGTCTCAGTTTGATCCTATGTCCCTCTGTGTCTTTTTGATCCTCGGGGTCTCTGTTTGATCCTCTGTCCTCGTCGGGGTCTCTGTTTGATCCCCTGTCCTTCTTCTTCTCTGTGTCTCGGTTTAATCCTCTGTCCTTCTCTGTGTCTCTGTTTGATCCTCTGTCCTTCTCTGTATCTCTGTTTGATCCCCTGTCCTTCTTCTCTGTGTCTCGGTTTGATCCTCTGTCCTTCACTGTATCTCTGTTTGATCCTCTGTCCTTCTTCTTCTCTGTGTCTCGGTTTAATCCTCTGTCCTTCTCTGTGTCTCTGTTTGATCCTCTGTCCTTCTTCTCTGTGTCTCAGTTTGATCCCCTGTCCTTCTCTGTGTCTCGGTTTAATCCTCTGTCCTTCTCTGTGTCTCTGTTTGATCCCCTGTCCTTCTTCTCTGTGTCTCGGTTTGATCCCCTGTCCTTCTCTGTATCTCTGTTTGATCCTCTGTCCTTCTTCTCTGTGTCTCAGTTTGATCCCATGTCCTTCTCTGTGTCTCGGTTTAATCCTCTGTCCTTCTCTGTGTCTCTGTTTGATCCCCTGTCCTTCTTCTCTGTGTCTCGGTTTGATCCCCTGTCCTTCTCTGTATCTCTGTTTGATCCCCTGTCCTTCTCTGTATCTCTGTTTGATCCTCTGTCCTTCTTCTCTGTGTCTCGGTTTAATCCTCTGTCCTTCTCTGTGTCTGTTTGATCCTCTGTCCTTCTTCTCTGTGTCTCAGTTTGATCCCCTGTCCTTCTCTGTGTCTCGGTTTGATCCCCTGTCCTTCTTCTCTGTGTCTCGGTTTGATCCCCTGTCCTTCTTCTCTGTGTCTCGGTTTGATCCTCTGTCCTTCTTCTCTGTGTCTCAGTTTGATCCCCTGTCCTTCTCTGTGTCTCAGTTTGATCCCCTGTCCTTCTCTGTGTCTCGGTTTGATCCCCTGTCCTTCTTCTCTGTGTCTCGGTTTGATCCCCTGTCCTTCTTCTCTGTGTCTCGGTTTGATCCTCTGTCCTTCTTCTCTGTGTCTCGGTTTAATCCTCTGTCCTTCTCTGTGTCTGTTTGATCCTCTGTCCTTCTTCTCTGTGTCTCAGTTTGATCCCCTGTCCTTCTCTGTGTCTCGGTTTGATCCCCTGTCCTTCTTCTCTGTGTCTCGGTTTGATCCTCTGTCCTTCTTCTCTGTGTCTCAGTTTGATCCCCTGTCCTTCTCTGTGTCTCAGTTTGATCCCCTGTCCTTCTCTGTGTCTCGGTTTGATCCCCTGTCCTTCTTCTCTGTGTCTCGGTTTGATCCCCTGTCCTTCTTCTCTGTGTCTCGGTTTGATCCTCTGTCCTTCTTCTCTGTGTCTCGGTTTGATCCTCTGTCCTTCTTCTCTGTGTCTCGGTTTGATCCCCTGTCCTTCTTCTCTGTGTCTCGGTTTGATCCCCTGTCCTTCTTCTCTGTGTCTCGGTTTGATCCTCTGTCCTTCTTCTCTGTGTTTTGGTTTGATCCTCTGTCCTTCTTCTCTGTGTCTCGGTTTGATCCTCTGTCCCTCTTCTCTGTGTCTCGGTTTGATCCCCTGTCCTTCTTCTCTGTGTCTCGGTTTGATCCCCTGTCCTTCTCTGTGTCTCGGTTTGATCCCCTGTCCTTCTCTGTGTCTCGGTTTGATCCCCTGTCCTTCTCTGTGTCTCGGTTTGATCCCCTGTCCTTCTCTGTGTCTCGGTTTGATCCTCTGTCCTTCTCTGTGTCTCGGTTTGATCCCCTGTCCTTTTCTGTGTCTCGGTTTGATCCCCTGTCCTTCTCTGTGTCTCGGTTTGATCCCCTGTCCTTCTCTGTGTCTCGGTTTGATCCCCTGTCCTTCTCTGTGTCTCGGTTTGATCCCCTGTCCTTCTTCTCTGTGTCTCGGTTTGATCCTCTGTCCTTCTCTGTGTCTCGGTTTGATCCCCTGTCCTTCTTCTCTGTGTCTCGGTTTGATCCTCTGTCCTTCTTCTCTGTGTCTCGGTTTGATCCTCTGTCCTCCTCTGTGTCTCGGTTTGATTCTCTGTCCTTCTTCTCTGTGTCTCGGTTTGATCCCCTGTCCTTCTCTGTGTCTCGGTTTGATCCCCTGTCCTTCTCTGTGTCTCGGTTTGATCCCCTGTCCTTCTCTGTGTCTCGGTTTGATCCTCTGTCCTTCTCTGTGTCTCGGTTTAATCCCCCTTTGTCCCCGCAGATACACCCTCATGTTGCAGTGCTGGAGCCCCCACCCAGATGAGCGACCGACCTTCACCCAACTAGTCAACGAGATGGAGACCATTTCCAACTCCCTTATGGGAGATCACTACATCAATCTGAATGTGACCTACATCAACCTGGACCGGGACCTCCCTTTCCTGCCGGCACCCCCCGCATCGGAGGATGAGCTGGAGGAAGAGTCCTCCCAGGAAGAAGAGGAATCTGATGGCATACTCTGAGGGCCGATATGGATCAGGAGACCCTCAAAGAACTGGAACTGAAAGGTTGTCGGTCCCCTAGATCTGGAGTCCCTGAACCCCCCCAGAATGTTCCATTTGCACAGTGTGAAGACACAACCAATAGGACCAAAACAAAACGGAGCGTGTGAGTTTGTTATACGAGTTGCACAAGAACAGAAGAGGAGCTGCAGGTTGTTGGAGGACCAAAGCAGCTCAACGACCAATAAAAGGACAATGTTAGGACTGTATTTATTATTATTGGTGGAGCAGCACAGAGCCGTATGTGCCCAAAAAATGTGTTTTTATTGTCCAATAGGGAAATATTTGAGTTCCTCCTTCTGTCTCCTGTTGGGTAAAATTATCCCCCCACCCCCCCAAAAGTTTTCTTTCCCAGTGACCTCAAGATTTCCTGCAGTACTTTGTGTCTCTGCCCCTCCCACAATGATGAGATTTCCTGCAGTAGTTTGTGTCTCTGCCCCTCCCACAATGGGGAGATTTCCTGCAGTAGTTTGTGTCTCTGCCCCTCCCACAATGATGAGATTTCCTGCAGTAGTTTGTGTCTCTGCCCCTCCCACAATGGTGAGATTTCCTGCAGTAGTTTGTGTCTCTGCCCCTCCCACAATGGTGAGATTTCCTGCAGTAGTTTGTGTCTCTGCCCCTCCCACAATGGTGAGATTTCCTGCAGTAGTTTGTGTCTCTGACCCTCCCACAATGGTGAGATTTCCCTGCAGTAGTTTGTGTCTCTGACCCTCCCACACAAGGCGGGACTTCCCTGCAGTAGTTTGTGTCTCTGACCCTCCCACACAAGGCGGGACTTCCCTGCAGTAGTTTGTCTCTGACCCTCCCACAATGGTGAGATTTCCTGCAGTAGTTTGTGTCTCTGACCCTCCCACACAAGGCGGGACTTCCCTGCAGTAGTTTGTGTCTCTGCCCCTCCCACAATGGCGGGACTTCCCTGCAGTAGTTTGTGTCTCTGCCCCTCCCACACAAGAAGCGACTTCCCTGCAGTAGTTTGTGTCTCTGCCCCTCCCACACAAGACGCGACTTCCCTGCAGTAGTTTGTGTCTCTGCCCCTCCCACACAAGGCGCGACTTCCCTGCAGTAGTTTGTGTCTCTGCCCCTCCCACAATGGTGAGACTTCCCTAAAGTAGTTTGCAGAGGAGAATTCTCCCTTCTCGCCATTGTGGGAGGGGCAGAGACACAAACTACTGCAGTGAAATCCCGCCATTGTGGGAGGGGCAGACACACTTGGTCTCCGCCCCTCACAATGGTGAGAATTCTCCTCTGCAGTTTGTCTCCGCCCCCAATTAACTTTCTACATTCTGGAGAATCTATTGAGGCAGGGGGGGGGGGGGGGGGGGGTGACACGATCATTTGGGATGGACCTGGTAATGCTGGTGGGTGAGAGATAAGAAGACCGTAGTTCTGGGTGGAGTCCCCCTTTAAGTCTTTCACATATTTGAAGCATAAAATATTTTTTTTTACATCTGGCAACACTTTGCGTTTGGCTAGAATTTTTTTTTTTTCATGTTCTAAAAACCTGCCAGGGGGCGCCGTGCTCCAAAACCTTCACCGACCCATTTAAAAGCTTAGAGAGTTTAAATATATAGATTAGCCGTAAATATAATATATTATTATTATTATTTTTTTTTTTAAACGCAAGTCTGATAAATGAGAAACGTTACCTGTGATTGTTTGTTTGACTTTACCCAGGAAAATGCTCAGGTTTTTTTAAAAGCTAAAATTTGCTGCTATGCTGTGAGTAGCCTATGGTTGGAAATGGACCTGAACAGCAGGAGATCGAATGACACAACTGAACGATCAGAGGAGGCACACAACCCCTCGTCTCCATCCACAAAAAAAAAACCAAAAAAACGGCCAACTTTTTTTTTTTTTTAAAGCAGATTTACTACTATGCTGTGAACAGCCTGGGTTGTTCATATATCTCCCTATATATGCCCCTCCCCTTTGTTGTGATGCCCCGCCCCCAGAACTCTGCGACACCACGAGGGAAGATGTGGAAATACTTGAAGTGTATTGTCTGTATATATCGGATCCGCTTACCACACCAATATTTTTGTAGGAAGGGATTGTAAATAAAAAAAATAGTTTTCTGTATCTTTTTGTCTGTTTTTATAATTATTTATATTTCATGGGAGATTTTCCTGACCCCTGCATCGTATACACTGTTATACACTCCTGACCCCTGCATCGTATACACTGTTATACACTCCCGACCCCTGCATCGTATACACTGTTATACACTCCTGACCCCTGCATGGTATACACTGTTATACTCTCCCGACCCCTGCATCGTATACACTTATACACTCCTGACCCCTGCATCGTATACACTTATACACTCCTGACCCCTGCATCGTATACACTGTTATACACTCCTTACCCCTGCATCGTATACACTTATACACTCCCGACCCCTGCATGGTATACACTGTTATACACTCCCGACCCCTGCATCGTATACACTTATACACTCCTGACCCCTGCATCGTATACACTTATACACTCCTGACCCCTGCATCGTATACACTGTTATACACTCCTTACCCCTGCATCGTATACACTGCTATACACTCCTGACCCCTGCATCGTATACACTTATACACTCCTGACCCCTGCATCGTATACACTGTTATACACTCCCGACCCCTGCATCGTATACACTGTTATACACTCCTTACCCCTGCATCGTATACACTGTTATACACTCCCGACCCCTGCATGGTATACACTCCTGACCCCTGCATCGTATACACTGTTATACACTCCTGACCCCTAAATGGTATACACTGTTATACACTCCCGACCCCTGCATGGTATACACTGTTATACTCTCCCGACCCCTGCATCGTATACACTGTTATACACTCCTGACCCCTGCATCGTATACACTGTTATACACTCCCGACCCCTGCATCGTATACACTTATACACTCCTGACCCCTGCATCGTATACACTTATACACTCCTGACCCCTGCATCGTATACACTGTTATACACTCCTTACCCCTGCATCGTATACACTGCTATACACTCCTGACCCCTGCATCGTATACACTTATACACTCCTGACCCCTGCATCGTATACACTGTTATACACTCCCGACCCCTGCATCGTATACACTGTTATACACTCCTTACCCCTGCATCGTATACACTGTTATACACTCCCGACCCCTGCATGGTATACACTCCTGACCCCTGCATCGTATACACTGTTATACACTCCTGACCCCTAAATGGTATACACTGTTATACACTCCCGACCCCTGCATGGTATACACTGTTATACTCTCCCGACCCCTGCATCGTATACACTGTTATACACTCCTGACCCCTAAATGGTATACACTGTTATACACTCCTTACCCCTGCATCGTATACACTGTTATACACTCCCGACCCCTGCATCGTATACACTGTTATACACTCCCGACCCCTGCATCGTATACACTGTTATACACTCCCGACCCCTGCATGGTATACACTGTTATACTCTCCCGACCCCTGCATCGTATACACTTATACACTCCTGACCCCTGCATCGTATACACTGTTATACACTCCTGACCCCTGCATCGTATACACTGTTATACACTCCCGACCCCTGCATCGTATACACTGTTATACACTCCTTACCCCTGCATCGTATACACTGTTATACACTCCCGACCCCTGCATGGTATACACTCCTGACCCCTGCATCGTATACACTGTTATACACTCCTGACCCCTAAATGGTATACACTGTTATACACTCCCGACCCCTGCATGGTATACACTGTTATACTCTCCCGACCCCTGCATCGTATACACTGTTATACACTCCTGACCCCTAAATGGTATACACTGTTATACACTCCTTACCCCTGCATCGTATACACTGTTATACACTCCCGACCCCTGCATCGTATACACTGTTATACACTCCCGACCCCTGCATCGTATACACTGTTATACACTCCCGACCCCTGCATGGTATACACTGTTATACTCTCCCGACCCCTGCATCGTATACACTTATACACTCCTGACCCCTGCATCGTATACACTGTTATACACTCCTGACCCCTGCATCGTATACACTGTTATACACTCCTTACCCCTGCATCGTATACACTTATACACTCCCGACCCCTGCATCGTATACACTGTTATACACTCCTGACCCCTAAATGGTATACACTGTTATACACTCCCGACCCCTGCATGGTATACACTGTTATACTCTCCCGACCCCTGCATCGTATACACTTATACACTCCCGACCCCTGCATCGTATACACTTATACACTCCTGACCCCTGCATCGTATACACTGTTATACACTCCTGACCCCTGCATCGTATACACTGTTATACACTCCTTACCCCTGCATCGTATACACTGTTATACACTCCCGACCCCTGCATGGTATACACTCCTGACCCCTGCATCGTATACACTGTTATACACTCCTGACCCCTGCATCGTATACACTCCTGACCCCTGCATGGTATACACTGTTATACACTCCCGACCCCTGCATGGTATACACTCCTGACCCCTGCATCGTATACACTGTTATACACTCCTGACCCCTAAATGGTATACACTGTTATACACTCCCGACCCCTGCATGGTATACACTGTTATACTCTCCCGACCCCTGCATCGTATACACTGTTATACACTCCTGACCCCTAAATGGTATACACTGTTATACACTCCTTACCCCTGCATCGTATACACTGTTATACACTCCCGACCCCTGCATCGTATACACTGTTATACACTCCCGACCCCTGCATCGTATACACTGTTATACACTCCCGACCCCTGCATGGTATACACTGTTATACTCTCCCGACCCCTGCATCGTATACACTTATACACTCCTGACCCCTGCATCGTATACACTGTTATACACTCCTGACCCCTGCATCGTATACACTGTTATACACTCCTTACCCCTGCATCGTATACACTTATACACTCCCGACCCCTGCATCGTATACACTGTTATACACTCCTGACCCCTAAATGGTATACACTGTTATACACTCCCGACCCCTGCATGGTATACACTGTTATACTCTCCCGACCCCTGCATCGTATACACTTATACACTCCCGACCCCTGCATCGTATACACTTATACACTCCTGACCCCTGCATCGTATACACTGTTATACACTCCTGACCCCTGCATCGTATACACTGTTATACACTCCTTACCCCTGCATCGTATACACTGTTATACACTCCCGACCCCTGCATGGTATACACTCCTGACCCCTGCATCGTATACACTGTTATACACTCCTGACCCCTGCATCGTATACACTCCTGACCCCTGCATGGTATACACTGTTATACACTCCCGACCCCTGCATTGTATACACTGTTATACACTCCCGACCCCTGCATTGTATACACTGTTATACACTCCCGACCCCTGCATCGTATACACTGTTTTACACTCCTGACCCCTGCATTGTATACACTGTTATACACTCCCGACCCCTGCATTGTATACACTGTTATACACTCCCGACCCCTGCATTGTATACACTGTTATACACTCCCGACCCCTGCATTGTATACACTGTTATACACTCCCGACCCCTGCATCGTATACACTGTTATACACTCCCGACCCCTGCATCGTATACACTGTTATACACTCCCGACCCCTGCATCGTATACACTGTTATACACTCCTGACCCCTGCATGGTATACACTGTTATACACTCCTGACCCCTGCATGGTATACACTGTTATACACTCCCGACCCCTGCATCGTATACACTGTTATACACTCCCGACCCCTGCATCGTATACACTGTTATACACTCCTGACCCCTGCATCGTATACACTGTTATACACTCCCGACCCCTGCATTGTATACACTGTTATACACTCCTGACCCCTGCATCGTATACACTGTTATACACTCCCGACCCCTGCATCGTATACACTGTTATACACTCCCGACCCCTGCATCGTATACACTGTTATACACTCCCGACCCCTGCATCGTATACACTGTTATACACTCCCGACCCCTGCATCGTATACACTGTTATACACTCCCGACCCCTGCATCGTATACACTGTTATACACTCCTGACCCCTGCATCGTATACACTGTTATACACTCCCGACCCCTGCATCGTATACACTGTTATACACTCCCGACCCCTGCATCGTATACACTGTTATACACTCCCGACCCCTGCATCGTATACACTGTTATACACTCCTGACCCCTGCATCGTATACACTGTTATACACTCCTGACCCCTGCATCGTATACACTGTTATACACTCCTTACCCCTGCATCGTATACACTGTTATACACTCCTGACCCCTGCATCGTATACACTGTTATACACTCCCGACCCCTGCATGGTATACACTGTTATATACTCCCGACCCCTGCATCGTATACACTGTTATACACTCCTGACCCCTGCATCGTATACACTGTTATACACTCCTTACCCCTGCATCGTATACACTGTTATACACTCCTGACCCCTGCATGGTATACACTGTTATATACTCCCGACCCCTGCATCGTATACACTGTTATACACTCCCGACCCCTGCATCGTATACACTGTTATACACTCCCGACCCCTGCATCGTATACACTGTTATACACTCCTTACCCCTGCATCGTATACACTGTTATATACTCCCGACCCCTGCATCGTATACACTGTTATACACTCCCGACCCCTGCATCGTATACACTGTTATACACTCCCGACCCCTGCATCGTATACACTGTTATACACTCCCGACCCCTGCATCGTATACACTGTTATACACTCCTTACCCCTGCATCGTATACACTGTTATACACTCCTGACCCCTGCATCGTATACACTGTTATACACTCCCGACCCCTGCATCGTATACACTGTTATACACTCCTGACCCCTGCATCGTATACACTGTTATACACTCCTTACCCCTGCATCGTATACACTGTTATACTCCAAACCGAGAACCACGCCGCGTTCAAAGTCCCTTAATTCTCCTTCCTTCCCCCATTCTGATGCTCGGTTTGAACTCCAGCAGGTCGTCTTCACCGCGTCTAGATGCCGAAATGCATTGAGTTGCTGCCGTGTGATTGGCTGATTAGCAGTTTGTGTTACCGAGCAACTGAACAGGCGTACCTAATAAAGTGTCCGGTGAGTGTACAGGGCCATTGTTATCCATGTGCCCCTCGCACCGGGTCTGCACTGATCATTGCAGGCTTCATACACGTGGGCGGGGCTCAAAGTTCTCTCCCCGCCCCTCTTTTTTTTTACTTTTACTTTAAAAAATACTTTTAATAAACTAATATGAGGTCAACGACGACGCTCGGCCTTCCGTCCCCCTCAATTTACTGCCTGACAGTGTTTTATATTCTGATTGCCGGCTTGTAAAGGGGAAGAGGAGCTCCTGAAAGATCATCTGAAATAACAAAAGTGTCAAATAAAGGAAGAACAGCAGGTGGCGCTCTATAGAGAATAATAGCCCTATGACTGGACTGCCATCTGCTGGAAGCTCTGCATTACTGCAGTAGAACTGATCTGTCCATAGAGCGCCACCTGCTGGACATTCAGTAGCACTGCAGCAGTCATATAATGTCTATGGACACTTCAGCTCCAGGTCTTTTCTGACACTTTTAAGTAAAAATATGTATATTTTTTTTTTCTTTTTGCTAGAACCCCCAAACATGGTGTTTGTGTGTGTGTGATATATATACACACACACATACACATACACACTCTATATATATATATACACATATACACAAAAAATAGTTTCCTTTCACCCCTAGACTGGAAGTGACATTGTGACGTCGCTCCAGTCCTCCAAAACCATAGAGGTGATCAGAGATGACCCGGTCTCGGTTCACCTCTATGGCCGGCCGCGTCAAGCACTGGATCGCTTCCAGGGCGCACCATTATAAACAGTAAGCAATCCAGCACTGATGGGCCACTCGGATCGCTTTCATGAGAAAGCCAATCGCCACATGGAAAAAAATAAATAGTGGGGTTATGGCTGATATCTTCAGAGGACATGTACACAGATAAATCAGGGCACTGTCCATCAGTTCAGCCCCAGCAGTGCCCAATAATGCCTCCCCATCAATGGCTCTCCCTTAGTCCCGCCTATTAATGCCCATTAATGACTCCTCATCAGTGCTGCTTGTCACTACCCATCAATGCCTCTCCGTTAGTGCTGCCTATCAGTGCCCATCTATGCCACCCCATCAGTGCCCATCAATGCCACCTCAGTGCCAGTGCCCATCAGTGCTGCCTATCACTGCCCATCAATACCTCCTCGCCAGTGCCCATCAATGCTGCCTATCAGTGCCTCCCCATCAACGCCTTTCCATCAGTGCCCATAAATGCCTCCCCATCAGTCCTGCCTATTAGTGTCCATCAATGCCTCCTCATCAGTGCCCATCCATGCTGCCTATGAGTGCCAATCAATGCCTCCCCATCAGTGCCACCTATCATTGCCCATCAATACCTCCTCGCCAGTGCCCATCAATGCTGCCAATCAGTGCCTCCCCATCAGTGCCGCCTGTCAGTGTCCATCAATGCCTCCAAATCAGTGCCGCCTATCAGTGCCCATCAATGCCTCCCCATCAGTGCTTCCTGTTAGTGCCCATCAATGACTCCCCATCAGTCCTGCCTATTAGTGTCCATCAATGACTCCCCATCAGTGCCCATCAATGCCTCATCAGTGCCGCCTATCAGTGCCCATCAATGCCTCCTCATCAGTGCTGCCTATCAGTCCCCATCAATGCCTCATCAGTGCCGCCTATCAGTGCCCATCAATGCCTCCTCATCAGTGCCGCCTATCAGTCCCCATCAATGCCTCCTCATAAGTGTCGCCTATCAGTGCCCATTAATGCCTCCCCATCAGTGTCGCCTATCACTGCCCATCAATACCTCCCCATCAGTGCCCATCAATGCCTCCCCATCAGTCCTGCCTATCACTGCCCATCAATACCTCCCCATCAGTGCCCATCAATGCCTCCCCATCAGTCCTGCCTATTAGTGTCTATCAGTGCTCATCAATGCTTCCTCATCAGTGCCGCCTATCAGTGCCCATTAATTAACCTGCAATGTAAAGTCATAATGTGCTAGTATGCGCCGCATACTAGCACATTATGACAGACTTACCTGAAAACGAAGCCCTCCAGGGGCACGCTGTAGGCGATTCCATTCTCAGCTCGTCTTCCTTTCCGGGGGTCGCGGGCTTCGGCCATATTCAGCCACGATGCCGTCACTCCCACGGCTCAGAGTTGTGAATAGATGGCACAGTCCAATCAGTGCGCATGCGCCGGCGACGTCACCAGCTCCTGCTAAAGTAACGACACACATGTAGAAGATATTTACTGTATCTATAGATGAGCTTTATTATTGGGCTCTAGGTAAAAAACACGTGTGAATTTACTACTTTACAGTGGCAATCACTCTACAAACATTATGAGGCCGCTGTAGTGCTACAAAGTGTCCTGCAGATGGCGCCCCATGAACAGAATAAAACCAATGCTGTAGTGCTACTAAACTTCCAGCAGATGGCGCACTGCAGACATTATACGGCAGCTGTAGTGATGCAGAGCTCCCAGCAGATGGCGCTCTATGGACATTATTGGCCTGATATTTCAGTTTTTGGTGGAAGTTGGAGAATTAAATCCCCTTTACCGGCCACTATATGAGGTCCCCCTTGCTAGTCCCGGATTGGACCCCCTTTATGAGGTCCCCCTTGCTAGTCCCGGATTGGACCCCTTTTATTAGGCCCCCCTTCCTAGTCCCGGGTTGGACCCCCTTTTGCCCCTCATTCTTGGTGGAAGAGATACAACATTTCCTCAGAGATTTCCCTCCATAGTGAAATGATAACATCACACAGCTGCTGCTGATTTGTCGGCTGCACATCCATGCTGCCAATCTCCCGTTCCACCACATCCCAAAGGTGGTCTATTGGATGAGATGTGGTGAGTGTGGAGGCCATTGGAGGACAGGGACCTCATTGTCCAGTGGTGCCTGTGCTGGGAGGGGGGGGGGTGCCTGGAAGGGAGGGGGCACTGTATTAGAAAGTTTCTAATAGGGGGTGCACTGTGGGAGAGGGTCCGGGGGAAGGTGTGCTGGGAAGGGGACAGCGTGTGGGGGGGGGGGGGGACTCTGTGCTGCACTGAAGGGGTGCAGAAGATCACTATGGGGGGGGGGGGGGGGGGTTGCTATGCCAGAGAGTACTAAGGGGGGTATATAGTTTGGGGGGCTGTACTGGGGAATACTTGAGAGGGCAGTGTGCAGGGTAGTACTAAGGGGTGGTGGGGGAGGGGGGCTGTACGTGTCCTGGGAGTACTAAGGGGGCAGTTGTAAGGTGGAGGGGGTATTAAAGAGGGGGCATTATCTAGAAAGTAATAAGGACAGGGCTGTGCTGAGGAGCACTAAGAGGGACACTCTAAAGTGGGGGGGCACTATGCCAGGAAGTATTTAAGGGGTCTGTGCCAGGGAGTACTAAGGGGTGGGCACTCAATCTGGAAGTACTATAGTAGCTATGTAGGGGAGTATTAAGGGGGTTGTTCCAGGGGATACTAAGGGGGCAATGGCCTGAGGAGTAGTAAGGGGGGCGCACAGTGCTAGGGGTTGCTAATGGGGGGCTTTGCTGGAGAGTACTAAAGGGGGCATTGGTTTGGGAGGTCTAAGGTGGGTTGTCCTGAGGAGTGATGGGGGATTATTGGAGTGTACTGGGGAGTGCTAAGGGGGCCTGTACTGGGGAGTTGTAAGGAAGAACCTAGAACCGTGAAGTACTAAGGTGGGGGCAGGGAGAGGGCACTGTGCTGGGAAGTATTAAGGTGGCACACAGGCTCGGGGAGTACTAAGGGGGGGCCGTGGTGGGGGTACTAAGTGGTCATTGGTCCTGGGAGTACTAAAGGGGGTTGGGGGGCCGAGGTGGGGGCACTAAGGGGTCATTGGTCCTGGGGAGTACTAAGTGGCGGGGGGCCGTGGTGGGGTACTAAGGGGTCATTGGTCCGGGGAGTACTAAGAGGAGTTGGGGGGCACTACGGGGTCATTGTTCCGGGGAGTACTAAAGGGGGTTGTGGGCCCATGGTGGGGGTACTAAGGGGTCATTGGTCCGGGGAGTACTAAAGGGGGTTGGGGGGCCGTGGTGGGGGTACTAAGGGGTTATTGGTCCTGGGAGTACTAAGTGGCGGGGGAAGGGTGCTGTACTGCGGAGGACTGGGTGCTCAGTGCTGTCTACACTACATAGAAGGAGGGGGGGGGGGGGGTCAGGGGGGAGATTTTGATTCTGTATAATATTATACAGCGGAGGATTAATCTGAATATTTGTGTCAAGTGCATGTTACAGGATTTATACAAAATGTTTCTAATCCAGGAGCAGCAGAAGAGATCCCCCTCCCCCTTCCTCTCCTCCCCTCCCCTCCCCCACCCTGGGGAAAAATACTTATTTCTGGAAGAAACAAATCTATCCGGACAAAAATAAATTTTCCAATCCACGATCCATCCGTGTAATATTCTCTATTTATCTATCCCAGTCTTAGTCCGGAGGGCTCAATATTGAGATGGCCCCGCCCTTTGCAGCTATAACACCTTCAACCTCTTCTGGGAAGGCCGCCCACAAGGTTTAGGAGGGTGTCTATGGCCGAGGTCAGCAACCCTTTACTACTTAGGGATGGGATTCCACTGCTAATGAATGAAGATGACATTACACAGCACCCCTGGGCCCCTTTACATTACACAGCACCTCTGGACCCCTTTACATTACACAGCACCTCTGGACCCCTTTACATTACACAGCACCCTGCACCTCTGGAGCCCTTTACATTACACAGCACCCAGCACCTCTATGCAAAACCTTGGTTTACAAGCATAATTTGTCCCAGAAACATGCTTGTAATCCAAAGCGCTTGTATATCAAAGCATTTTTTTACAGGGTATAAAAGAGAAGAGAGACGCCTCTAAGTGTAGCAATAAGTTGCTAAATGTTGTCCCTTCATTAAATGTAACAATATTGCTACACTTAGAGGCTCCTCCTCTTCTCTTTTATACTCAGTTGTGACATGACGCTACTCTTATATCAAGACATCGCTTGTATATCGAGGCAAAAATTGATGAAAACATTTTGCTTGTCTTGCAAAACGCTCTCAAAGCAAGGTTTTACTGTATATATCTATCAATATATTATCTATCATCTATCAATATACTGTATTATCTATCTATAAATATATTTTCTATCTATCTATTATCTAGCTATCTATATATCATCTATCAATATATTATCTATGTATTATCCATCTATCATCTATTAATATATTATCCATCTATCATCTATCTATTATCTAGCTATCAATATATCATCTGTCTATCTATATATAATCTATCAATATATTAGCTATCAATAATCTATCTATAAATAAATGATAGATAATATATGTATTATCTATCTATCAATATACTGTATTATCTATCTATATATCATCTATGTATCAATATATTATTTATCTATATATTATCTATCATCTGGCTATTATCTACCTATCAATATATTTTCTATTACCTATCTATATATCATCTATCAATATATTATTTATCATCTATATATTAAATTATCAATATATTATCTATCCTCTATCAATAATCTATCTATATATTACCTAGCAATAAATGATCAATATACTGTATTATCTATCTATATATCATCTATATATCAATATATTATCTATTATCTAGCTACTAATATATTATCTATCAATATTCTATCTATATTATCTATGTATCAATATTATATCCATCAATAATCGATCTATAAAATATATTATCTATCAATATATTATTTATCATCTATATATTATCTATCATCGATCTATCAATATACTGTATTATCTATCTATATATCATCTATGTATCAATATATTATTTATCATCTATATATTATCTATGTATCAATATATTATCTATCAATCTAGCTACTAATATATTATCTATCAATATTCTATCTATATTATCTATGTATCAATATTATATCCATCAATAATCTATCTATAAAATATATTATCCATCAATATATTTTCTATCATCTATCAATATACTGTATTATCTATCTATATATCATCTATGTATCAATATATTATCTATCAATCTAGCGTAGACAGGAAGTGAATGCAAAGAGGCTGCGGGAGATCAGCAGCACTGGAATGTAACAAAGGATGAATTTCTATGACGATGAGAAGAGTTTCCGGCACTCGGGTCACAGAGAGGATAAAACGTTCATCTCCTATAAATCGTTCCGCCGGTGTCCTCCCCGGGGAGGAGTCAGGACGGGGTTCCTGGGAGGGCGTCGGACGTCTTTGCGCTCGGCGGGAGTCGCGCGTCGTACATTGTCCTCTGCGTGTTCCTCGACCCCCCGCTGCCCGTTGACTTTCATCTTTGTTCCGTCGGTAGAATTCTGCGATTTTCTTGGCGGAGTCTCCTGTGGATTCTTCAGGCAGGCGGAGACCTCCGACACTCGCAATCATTTCATGTTTGATTCGGGGGACGCGGGGGGGTCGGGAGGGGGGGAGGGGGGTCGGTGGCTCTCGTGGGGAAAATTAGCGACCTGCGCTGCGAAGGTTGTTAGCGCGGAATACGCTCATCGTTCCCGGGCCGACGCAATAAACGGCGCATATTACACGGGTCACCTCCACGCGTTCCCCCCCCCCCCCCCCCTCCGCTACCTGAGAACTTTCCGTCTTTTTTTTTTTATCTTTCTAGAATCTTTTCAGTTTGTTGGTAAAAAAAAAAAAAAAAAAGACGGCGAGCGTTTCCTCGGGGAGCGGAGAGTGAAGATCTGACTGGCGGAAAACGCAATGTCAGATTTTCTACTTGGCGTGACAACAAAACCGCGGCCTGTGGGGACGCCGCGAGGGCCGCGGGCTAAAATTTTTACAACGCCGGCTCCCTCCGGTACCCCGGGAACTGGTCCAGGATAAAAATACGCAACCGCCGTTGTCATTTTACTAACTGGTACACGTTTAGCAATAAACACAAAAAACGCACGGCGGCAGCTGCGCGGCGAGGAGCTTATGGGACGCCGAGCGCCAAATGTACTTAGCAGAGAAACCGCATTTACGTTTTTACAATTGTTTGTATTTTATTGTTAACCTCTTGCAGACCGTGTAATGAATGTTTACGGTGTCGGGAAAGATGAGCTAAAGCCCAGCCCCTGAGGAGCAGGTAGAGCGGATCCGCCTTGGCCGGTGCCAGGCTCCTTCAGATAATATTTAAAGAGAGAGCTCTTTAAAATACCTTTGGGCGTATGTACAGTTATCCCATGGGCTGTGGCTCCCAGCAAATAGATAAAAGTTCCTGGGGCCCCATCACTTTAGCAGCAAGGCCCCCGGGGGACACAGAGGGGGCTATTCCCTAATTCTTGGGACCAGGCAGAGTAATCCTGACAATAAAAGTTCCGGAGTCTTCTTCTATATCAATCTGCTGGTGCAGACCGGAACTCTATTGTCAGGAGTCCTGAGTTCCATCTCTGTGATTGGCCCCTGCTGCTGATTTGAAAGGACCCGGGGAACTTTAATTGCTGGGAGCCACGGCCCATGGGATTACTGTACATACGCCCAAAGGTTTTTAAAGAGTCCTCTCTTTACCCCAGGGCCTCCTCCTGAACTGAAGGGGATAGGGACCGGCCAAAGCAGGCCAGCTCTACTACCACCTCAGGGGCTGGGCCTTCGAGCCCACAAAAGGTTTTTTAAAGAGTTCTCTACCCCAGGGCCCCTTACTGAACTGAAGGGGCCCGGGACCGGCCAAGCTACCCCTACCTCAGGGGTTGGGCTTTGTAGCCCATAAAAGGTTTTATGAGAGTTCTCTGTCTACCCCAGGGCCTCCAGCTGAACTTAAGGGACTCAGGACTGGCCAAGGTGAGCCAGCTCCCCCCAACCTCAGGGGCTGGGCTTTAAAGCCCACAAAGGTATTTAAAGAGTTCTCCCTCTACCCCAAGGCTTACAGCTGAACTGAAAGAGCCTGGGACCGGCCAAGGTTGGCCAGCTCCCCCCAACCTCAGGGGATATGCTTTAAAGCCCACAAAAGGTATTTATGGAGTTCTCTCTCTACCCCAGGGCCTATAACTGAACTGAAGGGGCACGGGACCAGCCAAGGCAGGCCAGTTCTACCCACACCTCAGGGGCTGGGCTTTAAAGCCCACAAAAGGTATTTATGGAGTTCTCTCTCTACCCCTATAACTGAACTGAAGGGGCACGGGACCAGCCAAGGCCGGAAAAGCTCTACCCACACCTCAGGGGCTGGGCTTTAAAGCCCACAAAAGGTATTTAAAGAGTTCTCTCTTTCTCAGGGCCTCCTGCTGAACTAAAGGGCATTTAAAGAGTTCTCTATCTATCCGAGGGCCCCTTGCTGAACTGAAGGGACCCAGGCCTGGTACAAAAAGGCCAACTCTATGCCCCCCCCCCATCATCGAACTTGCACATGTGCAGCAGCTGGGCATTCAAGCCCCTGCCTCGGCCCCTGCTGCTGAACTGAAGGGGCCCAGTGAACTTTATTAAGCTGGCTCCCGATCATGTGACTACTGTGAAAGACTCGCAAACCGAGGTAGGATTTTAGGAAATACAGCGCTCGTGTTGTGAAACGCTCGTTAACCGCGTTACTCGCAATCCGAGGTTCCACTGTGAATTGAAGGAATGCCTATGGAAAACATGTGGTGCCAGCAGGGCCGCCTTAATAGCATCATGGGCCCCTGGGCAAAGTAATGCTCTGGGGCCCCTACAATGATGACAGTGCAGGTGAACAGACATTAAGTAGGTAGGAGGCAGACTGCCCCCCCCCCCCTGTGTATCTATCACTCTCATTGCCCCAATTTCGAGGCAGCGTGGGCTCAAGGACCAGCTGCTTTGGGTAAAGTGCAGGGCCCCCCATGCAGCTGGGGCCCCTGGGCAGTGCCCAGATGTGCCCTCTCATTAAGACAGCCCTGGGTGCCAGGAGGGGAAAAGATGCCAACCCCAATATGGCCCCCCCCCCCCCCGCAGCATCAAGATACTGTGGCATTAAGTCCAGTTAGTCGGCATATGTTGGAGCTCCTGGCTCTCTTTATTCCGGGTCACCCTCAATGTGATAGATTTTGGTAATAAAGGCCAAGGTCATAAGCTGTCCTTGGAAAGCAGGTGATTATGGTAGTAGGACGATGTTGGCGCCCAGTGATATCACGTGACTCGGCGCCCGTCGCTTGACATTGGCTCGTCCTTGTTGGCTACAGGGACAACGTTGATATCTGTATCCTAAATCCCATTATGTTTTCAAGTGAATACGAATAAAATTCAGACTTATACAACAGAAAAAAAAACACAACGCGGCCAAAACTTCTTAGCGGTATCTGGCCAATCCCTTACTCGTGTCCGGACCGGCGCCATCTGTGAGCGTGCGTTCGGCCAGGACTAGCGATGGGACGCCATGGTTGTTGTGTTATTGGGGTGCCGAGGCAGCTGAGGACCGCGCCCTGACTTTCACCGCTCGCTGATTTCTGGTCCCAAGACGAGACTAGATAAAAATACATTTCCCAGAAATGAGCTTTTGCGGCGGTAGGAACACTTATTACCGCTGTCCGTGCGGCGAGCAAATTGCGTTGCGGAGAGAAGAGAAGAAGGCAGAAGTCATAAAATATTCTTTTCTGGGAGCTCAAAATCTACGCACTCATCACAAGACGGAATAAATAATTAAAGCCGCGGTTCTGT
Organism: Rana kukunoris; assembly: GCA_029574335.1. NCBI lineage: Eukaryota > Metazoa > Chordata > Amphibia > Anura > Ranidae > Rana > Rana kukunoris. The sequence goes on from JAJQKJ010001979.1 coordinate 187,636, forward strand.
TCCGCCATTATTAGCTGACAGATGCACCTTTGGCAGAGGCCGCGTTCGCTAATTACTGCGCAGTTCCGTGGACTCTTGGAAGGGTTGACGGAGTTCTGCCGAGCGGTGACGCTCACATTCATCCTGTTCCAGAGAGTACACAAGCCGGGAATAATCCCAAAGGTTCGTTAGGCTTCCTAATTGTTAAATGTGAACTCCAGGCAAAAAAATAAATATACACACACACACACACGGGCGTCCGCTGAAATTTTTCTCAGGTGGAGGCACTTCGGCAGTGGTGATGCACAGCTAAAACGCAGCTTTTTAGCGGCGCTTTACCGATAACGCGACGAGCTGGCAGTGTGAAATAGCTCTTGAAATAGTTCAGCTTCATTCCATGCCCATAGAAATATAGCCTAGAGAATGTACAGACCCCCCCTTTAGCATAGATGGACCCCCCCTTCAGCACAGATGGACCCCACTTCAGCAAAGATGGACCCCCTTTAACACAGACCAACCCCCCTTCAGCACAGACCCCCCCCATTCCACACAGACCCCTCCGTTAAAGCACAGATGGACCCCCACCCTTCAGCACAGACCCCTCCATTCTGCACAGACCCCCCCATTCAGCACAGATGGACCCCCCCTTCAGCACAGATCCCTCCATTCTGCGCAGGCCCCTCCATTCAGCACAGATAGACCCACCCTTCAGCACAGTCCCCCCTTCAACACAGACCTCCCTATACTGCACAGACCCCTCCATTCATCACAGACCCCCCATTCAGCACAGATTGACCCCCTTCAGCACAGACCCCCACATTCCACACAGACCCCTCCGTTCAGCACAGATGGACCCCCCCATTAAGCACAGACCACCCATTCAGCACAGATGGACCCCCCTTCAGCACAGACCCCCCATTCAGCACAGATAGACCCCCCCTTCAGCACAGACCCCTCCATTCTGCACAGACACCTCCATTCATCACAGACCCCCCCTTCAGAACAGATGGATCCCCCTTCAGCACAAACCCCCCCTTCAGCACAGATGAACCCCCCATTCAGCACAATCCCCCCCCTCTTCAGCACAGATGGACCCCCCCTGCCCCCATCCCATTCAGTACCTCAGATCAGCCATCAGTCTGGCATCAGACAGGCACAGCAGGTTCCCTCCCCCTGTGTACACATAAACACTGGAGGGGGAGGCGGCTTCACTCGCTGTGCCTGTGTGAAATCCGGCCCGGGACCGCTCAAACAGTCCGTGAGAGAAGGGGATGGTTCCACCTTCTCAATTTTCCCGGGGGGGTCAGTTTTCCCCCCTTGCCCTATGGAGCATACGCCCATGTGTATATATATATATTTTTTATATATTTCTCACCACCACAAAGGATATAAATCCACTTTGTGTGAGCCAAATGCCTTGAAAACCCCAGATATTACATTGTAAATGTAGGAGTGACATCATCACTGCGCTGTACAGACTGTACAGAAAGCAGCAATTCCCAGATTATGCAGCAACTCTTCGCAGGACGCCTTCTGGAAGTGTTTGATGTTGTGTTTGATGTACTACACAGGAGGAATGCCAACTTCAAGCGAGACGCAGCACCAAATTTGGATAGAACAACCCAAGAAGGGGCTCCAATAGTCCTATAAAAGACCCCACCTACGTGAATATCACTATACCAATGATCCAAAATTGTTTAAGACAAAATAATTTAAAGAGGTTTAAAATTGATTCTCTCTGTTACATTGTTGCACCTTGTAGAAATTTAGGTCACCAAATAGAAAAATGAGGATAACATTTTCTTCCTAATGAGTTATAGAAAAGATGTTAGAATTCAAGGCCTTAGACTAGATGAGGGCCACATAAATTAAGTAGAGGGCCAGCAAGGCCCAAAAACCCAGTTCTGCTCAAAGGATAATGCCAGCTGTATACAAGGCAGTTCTCTTTTCAATGTTACGTTTAATATGGTAGTACAGGTACTCTTTAGAGCCTCACCCTCTCTATTGGGTCCAAGATGTCTTGTATACTCCCTGACAGGTCTTTAGATTTTTGTCCCTTGTTCTGGGTCTGAAACGTCCTGTATACTCCCTAAGCAGTACAGGTACTCTTTAGATTTGCCTCCTCTGTATTGGGTCTGATATGTCCTGTATACTCCCTAAGCAGTACAGGTACTCTTTAGATTTGCCTCCTCTGTGTTGGGTCTGAAACGTCCTGTATACTCCCTAAGCAGTACAGGTACTCTTTAGATTTGCCTCCTCTGTATTGGGTCTGATATGTCCTGTATACTCCCTGAGCAGGACAGGTACTCTTTAGATTTGCCTCCTCTGTATTGGGTCTGATATGTCCTGTATACTCCCTGAGCAGGACAGGTACTCTTTAGATTGTTGGCCCCTGTGTTGGGTCCGATATGTCCTGTATACTCTTTGGGCAGTACAGGTACTCTTTAGAATCTCACCCCCTTTGGTCTGATATGTCCTCTATACTCCCTGAGCAGTACAGGCACCCTTCTGTTGGGTCTGATATGTTCTGTATACTCTCTGGGCAGTACAGGTACTCTTTAGATTATTGTCCCCTGTGTTGGGTCTGATATGCCCTGTATATTACCTGAGCAGTACAAGGACTCTTTAGATCCTCATACCGTGTGTTAGGTCTGATATGTCCCGTTTTCCCTCTGGGCAGTACAGGTACTCTTTAGATTCTTGTCCCCTTAGTTGGGCCCGATATGCCTTGTATACTCCTTGAGCAGTACAGGTACTCTTTAGAATCTCACCCCCTGTGTTTGTTTTAATACGTCATGTATACTCCCTGAGCAGTACAGGTACTATTTAGATCCTCATCCCCTGTACTGGGTCTAAGATGCCCTGTATACTGTCTGAGCAGTACAGGTACTCTTTAGATTCTTGTCCCCTGTATTGGGTCTGATATATCCTGTATACTCCCTGAGCAGGACAGGTACTCTTTAGATCCTCACCCTCTGTGTTGGATCTGATATGTCCTGTATACTCCCTGAGCAGGACAGGTACTCTTTAGATCCTCATTCCCAGTGTTGGATCTGATGTGTTCTGTATACTCTCTGGGCAGTACAGGTACTCTTTAGATTCTTGTCCCCTGTGTTGGGTCTGATATATCCTGTATACTCTCTGGGCAGTACAGGTACTCTTTAGATTCTTGTCCCCTGTATTGGGTCTGATATATCCTGTATACTCCCTGAGCATTACAGGTACTCTTAAGCCTCGTACACACGGTCGGACATCCAACAAACTTTCCCTTGGATTTTTGTCTGAAGGGAGTTGTCCGGTCACACCCATAGCATACACACGCTCAGGCTTTTCTGCAAACTTTTCTAAAACTTTCCCAACATCACGTGGTTTTTCTGCTCTTTACCGCCACCCTTTGGTTAACTTCTGCTATTGTTGGTTGATTTTATCATTGGTTCTGAGCATGCGTATTTGCACTTTGTACAAAAGTCCGATGGCTTGCTGTACACACGGTCAGACAAGGCACCATCAGACTTTTGTTGCCGAAAAGTTTGTCCGTTTGCAGACCGAACTTTTTGATGAAACCCGAAAAAGTTGGTCCGATGGAGCGTACACACGATCGGACAAATTTGAAAACTTGCAGATTTTGAAGTTTTTTGGCAAAAAGTCCGACCGTGTGTACAGGCCTTTAAGATCCTCATCCCTTCTGTTGGGTCTGATATGCCTATACTCTCTGGGCAGTAAAGGTACTGAGTTGGGTCTGATTTGTCCTGTATACTCCCTGAGCAGTACAGGTACTCTTTAGCTCCTCACCCCCTGTGTTGGGTCTGATTTGTCCTGTATACTCCTTGAGCAGTACAGGTACTCTTTAGCTCCTCACCCCCTGTGTTGGGTCTGATTTGTCCTGTATACTCCTTGAGCAGGACAGGTACTCTTTAGATCCTCACCCCCTGTATTGGGTCTGATATGTTCTGTATACTCCCTGAGCAGTACAGGTACTCTTTAGATCCTCACCCCCTGTGTAGGATCTGAGATGCCCGGTATACTCTCTGAGCAGTACAGGTACTCTTTAGCTCCTCACCCCCTGTGTTGGGTCTGATTTGTCCTGTATACTCCTTGAGCAGGACAGGTACTCTTTAGATCCTCACCCCCTGTATTGGGTCTGATATGTTCTGTATACTCCCTGAGCAGTACAGGTACTCTTTAAATCAGAGCTTTTTTTCTCAGAAAATAGGTGCAGGAACTCAACCACGACCCGTTCAGATTTCACAAACAGTAGAAGGGTCTTAAAGGGGCATTAAATATCAGAATTGCATTACATACAGTGTGCAGAGTTCAGGGGGTTACAAAGCAGTCACTTGTAAACACAGAAACCAGACTTCTGTGTTCACAAGTGATTGTGGTGAGCGGGCACCAAAGGGTCTGAGCCAAAGGTGGTGGAACTGAGTTCCACCAAGTTCCCCCAGAAAAAAAGCCCTGCTTTAAATCCTCACCCCCTGTGTTGGGTCTGATATGTCCTGTATACTCTCTGAGCAGTACAGGTACTCTTTATATTTGCATCCTATGTATTGGGTCTGATGTGTTCTGTATACTCCCTGAGCAGTACAGGTACTCTTTAGATCCTCATCCCCTGTGTTGGGTCTGAGTTGTCCTGTATAATCCCTGAGCAGCACAGGTACTCTTTAGATTTTTGTCCCCTGTGTTGGGTCTGAAGCATCCTGTATACTCTCTGGGAAGTACAGGTACTCTTTAGATTTGCACCCCCTGTATTGGGTCTGATATATCCTGTATACTCCCTGAGCAGTACAGCTACTCTTTAGATGATTGTCCCCTGTATTGGGTCTGATATGTCCTGTATACTCCCTGAGCAGTACAGGTACTCTTTAAATCCTCATCCCTTGTGTTGGTTCTGATATGTCCTGTATACTCTCTGGGCAGTACAGGTACTCTTTAGATTTGCACCCCCTGTATTGGGTCTGATATATCCTGTATACTCCCTGAGCAGTACAGCTACTCTTTAGATTTTTGTCCCCTGTGTTGGGTCTGAAGCATCCTGTATACTCTCTGGGAAGTACAGGTACTCTTTAGATTTGCACCCCCTGTATTGGGTCTGATATATCCTGTATACTCCCTGAGCAGTACAGCTACTCTTTAGATCCTCATCCCTTGTGTTGGGTCTGATATGTCCTGTATACTCCCTGGGCAGTACAGGTACTCTTTAGATCCTCATCCCCTCTGCTGGGTCCAATATGTTCTGTATACTCTCTGGGAAGCACAGGTACTCTTTGGATTCTTGCCCCCTGTATTGGATCTGATATGTCCTGTATACTCTCTGAGCAGTACAGGTACTCTTTAGATTTTTGTCCTCTGTGTTCTGTCTGATATACCCTGTATACGGAACTTCCTGAGCAGTACAGGTACTCTTTAGATTTGCATCCCCTGTGTTGGTTCTGATATGTTCTGTATACTCCCTGAGCAGGACAGCTACTCTTTAGAATCTCACCCCCTGTGTTGGGTCTGAAATGTTCTGTATACTCCCTTAGCTGTACAGGTACTCTTTGTTGGGTATGTTATGTCCTGTTTACTCCCTGAGCAGGACAGCTACTCTTTAGCTCCTCACCCCCTGTATTGGGTCTGATGCATCCTCTATATTCCCTTAGCCGATCTGTTGAGACCCTCCAGGTCTTTTCCATTTTCCGTACGTTGAGAGCACGGACAGAAGAGCCGACAGTCCAAGCGCCACGATTTGCTGGATGTCCTTTCCTATCCCGAGGGGCCCCGCTCCCAGGAATGGAAGAGTTAACAGATTCCCATTAGCCGCACAGATGCCAATTAGCGCTGTGTTGCTGCGATTTGCTGCCAGGGGCCCTGGCAGTGTAGAGCAGGAATGGCAGGATCTGCTGCAGGCAGGCAGCCAGCCTCCCACGGGCACAGAATGCCCACATCCTGCACCAAACATGTTCAAGACAGGATGAGCTGTAACCTTAAAGCTGAACTTCAGGCAGACAGCTGAACGCACACGACCACAAATACGTGGAAGGGGGGAACCGTTTACCTGGCAAGAAAATTGGTGATTGTGCTCAGCCACTCCTGGGATTCAGATACCCCTGTCAGACAGGACAGCCAGGTCATTGACCTTGCTTTTCTACATTGGAGCACTAGAGTTTGACCACCAACCTGTCCCCAGTCTGTAGTTGGATAGTGAAGGAAAATGTCACATACTGATCAGGTCGTCACTCTGCTCTCCCCTTTACTAAGCATTTTGAAGTGCAAGGCAACAAAGTCCCGATTGGCTCCTAGTTCTGCCCCTCCCTCCCCCAGATTAACTTCTAATGTGCAAGGCGGGGGGTGGGAGTCCAATAACTAGAGCTGGATGAGGGATCAGAGCTTCATAAATATTTTAGGGATCAGGGTTTTTGAAGGGATGTATGAGGGATAAGGGCCCTGTAAAAAAGGAACATGTGAGGGTTAAGGGCCCTATAAAGGGATGGTGAGAGATAAGGGTCCTATGAAGGGATGAGTGAAGGGGAAGGGCTGATGAGGAGAAACGGATCGATAAAGACACAAAGAGTGGTAAGTGCTCTATAAAAGGGAATGACGAGGGGGTAAGGACCCTATAAAGGGATGGTGAGCGATAAGGGCCCTATAAAAGGATAGTGAAAGTTAATGGCTCTATAAAGGAATGAGTGTGGGGATAAGGGCCTAATAAAAAGACGATGAATGGTAAGGACCTTAGAAAGGGATGGGTGAGGGATAAGGGTCCTATAAAGGGATGATGAGGGGTAAGGGCCAGATAAAAGGGATGGGTGAGGGATAAGGGTCCTAGAAAAGGATAATGAGGGGTAAGGGCCCTATAATGGGATGGGCGAAGGTTAAAGGTCCTATAAAGGGATGATGGGGGTAAGGGCCCTATAAAAAGATAATGATTATATAACGATAATAAGGGCCCAATAAAGGGATAGAGAGAGAGAGATAAGGGCCCTATAAAGGGATAGTGAGGGTTAAGGGCTCTATGAATTAATGAGTGAGGGGTAAGGGCCCAATAAAAAGAGGATGAGTGGTAAGGGCCCTAGAAAGGGATGGGTGAGGGATAAGGGTCCTATAAAGGGATGATGAGGGGTAAGGGCCCAATAATGGGATGGGTGAGGGATAAGGGTCATATAAAGGGATGATGAGGGGTAAGGGCCCTCTAAAGGGATGGGCGAAGGTTAAGGGTCCTCTAAAGGGATGGTGAGATGTAAGGGACCTATAAACAGATGGTGAGAGGTAAGGGCCCCTATAGGAATGGGTAAGGGCCCTATAAAACGGATAGTGAGAGAGATAAGGGCCCTATAAAAGGATAGTGAGGGTTAAGGGCCCTATAAAAGGGACGAGTGAAAAGTAAGAGCCCAATAAAGAGATGGCGAGTGGTAAAAGCTCTATAAAAGGGATGAGTGAGGGGTAAGGGCCCAATAAAAAGATGATTAATGGTAAGGGCCCTCTAAAGGGATGGTGAGGTGCAAGGGCCCCTTTTGACAGATGGTTAGAGGTAAGGGTCTTCTATAGGAATGGGTAAGGGACCTATAAAGGGATGTTTGAGGTTTAAGGGCCCTATAAAAAGGGATTGATGAAGGATATGGACTCTATAAAAGGGCAGCGGAGGGGGTAAAAACCCTATATATATATACACACACACACACACACACACAGTAGATCAGTGAGGGGTAAGGGCTCTAGAAAGTTATAGGTGAGGTGTTAAGGCTCTATAAAGAACTGGTTGAGGGGTAAGGGCTCTATAAAGGGATGATGAGGGGTAAGGGCCATATAAAGGGATGGGCTGAGGTAAAGGGATGGTGAGGTGTATGGGACCTATAAACGGATGGTGAGAGGTAAGGGTCTTCTATAGGAATGGGTAAGGGCCCTATAAAAGTGATTGATGAAGGATATGGACTCTATAAAAGGGCAGCAGAGGGGGTAAAAACCCTATATATATATATATATATATATATAATATATATATATATATATATATATACACACACACACACAGTAGATCAGTGAGGGGTAAGGGCTCTAGAAAGTTATAGGTGAGGTATAAAGGCTCTATAAAGTACTGGTTGAGGGTTAAGGGCTCTATAAAATGATAGGTGAGGGGTAAGAGTTTTTATAAAAGAATGGGTGAAGGCCAGGGGCCCTATAAATGAATGGGTTGGGGTAAGGGCTCTATAAAGGGATAGGTGAAGTGAAGGGTTCCCTTAATAGGTGAAGATATGAGTAAGGCCTCTTTAAAGGGATGGGTAGGGGTAAGGGCTATATAAAAAGGGATGGGTAAGGGGTATAGACCCTATAAATGGACGGGTGGGGGTAAGGGCAATATAAAGGCATGGGTGAGGGCTAAGGGCTCTATAAAGTTATGGTTGATGGGTAAGGGCTTTATAAAAGGATGAGTGGGGGGTTTGGGCCCTATAAAGAGTAAGGAAAGGACCCCCCAATAGATGGGATACAACGCAAGGGCTCAATAACGTAACGGGGGAGAGCTCAGGGCTTTATAAAAGGGATGAAATTTCCCTAAAAAATCACGATCTTCTACCATCACGCTCCACACACACTTCCAACAAATGATTTTTAACCCTTCGCTTGCCGTGGCTCAGGACATTATCATGATGTTCCAGTAATTGGCACTACGTCTGAACCGGCCCATCTGGTCCATGAATTGACGCGTCTCATCCCGCTGTTGCCTGCTGAAGACTCGCTATCCGTTCGTTGTGTATTCTTCTCTCATCACACAACGTTATCATTTCAGAAATCTCCAACACTAAAAAAACCTGAATCTTTGAATTGAGTTCCTCCGATGTCTCTCTTGGCATATATTGGCCGATCGGGTCTGAGCTCAGAAACAAAATAAGACGTTATTATAATGCTGTGAACTTCATCCTGCTCGGCTCCAGCATGAGTTGTGATGCGGGAGGGGTAAGGGCTCTATTTAACTTGAGGGTATAGTGGGGGGGGGTTCAGTTTTTTAGGCTGGACAGGAACTTTTGAATGGGGTGGGGATACAATGTGGAAACAACCCGGAGAAAATTTGGGGACAACAGGGGAATAATGGGAGACAATGAACGGCTGGTGCAATGGCAGAACAATGAAGGAGACAATAAGGGAGGGGGGGCAACAGGGGAATAATTGGAGACAATGAACGGCTGGTGCAATGGGGGGGGGGGGGGGGCAATTAGAGGATAATAGGGTTCAGTGGGTTAAAAACTGTGGGACAAAAACTGTGGGACAATTGGGGAGCCATGGGGAATATTATAGGAACAATGAGATAACACTGAAGGAAATTTGGGAACAATAGGGGACAGTTGGGAAACCATTGGGAAACAAAGGGGAGGGGGTATTAGGGATCAATTAGGGGACAATAGGGTAGAAGTGGGGGACAACTGGGGGGATGAATTCAATGGATAAAAATGGAGGGGGCCCAAATAAGGAACAATGGGGAAAACATTGGAGGATCGATCAAAGCTAATTAGGTGTTATAGGTTAACAATAGGGGGACAATTAGGGATCAATAGGCAAACAAAGTAGGAACATGAGGGGGAAAACACTGAATGTTTGGGGAGCAAATTTGGAATGATATGGGCCAATGGGGTAATAGGAGGACAACTGGAGAACAATGGAGAAACAATGGGGGTAAAATAGGGGGGGGGGGACCAATTAAAGGATAATAGGGCTCAATGGGTTAAAATGGGAAAACAATATGGCAATGGAGAAAAATTCACTGAGGGAACAATTGAGAAGCAATTTGGGAGCAATAAGCAACAGTTGGGTAAAATATGGAAACAAGGGGGGGGGGGGGGGGGGGAGGATTGTTGGGGAACAATTAGGTGACTATAATGTAACAATGGAGGACAAATGGGGGAGGAATCCAAAGGGGAACAATGGATACCAATGGAGGGGGGACAATTATAGAACCATGGGAAAACACTGGGGGAACAATCAAAGCCACTTAGGGCTCATAAGATAACACTAATGGGACAATTGGGGAACAATAGGGAAACAAATTAGGAGAAAGAGGGGGGGGGGACACAGAAGCCACAATTGGGGAGCATTTTGAGAATAATAGGGGACAATGTGGTAATAGGGGGGACAACTGGGGAACAGCGGGGTGACAATTGGGGCAGAGTGGGGGGAACAATGGGGGAAATTAGGGTACAATGGGGAAACACTGGGGAGAAATTTGGGACCAATCAGGTAATAAAGGGGAGGAATCCAAAGGGGAATAATGGATACCAATGGATGGGGGACAATTATAGAACAATGGGAAAAATCAAAGCCACTTAGGGCTCATATGGTAACGATAATGAGACAATTGGGGAACAATAGGGAAACAAATTAGGAGAAAGAGGGGGGGGGGGGGACACAGAAGGCACAATTGGGGAGCATTTTGAGAATAATTGGGGCAGAGTGTGGGAACAATGGGGGACAATTAGGGCACGATGGAAAAACACTGGGGGGAAATTTAGGGTCAGTGGGTTAACAATGGGGAGACAATTGGGCAACAATGGGGACACAGTCTGAGAACACACTGGGGGAACAATTGGTAAGCAATTTGGGAACAATATGGGGCAATGGGGTAACAATAGGGGGGAAATTGAGCAACAGTTAGGGGGCAATAGTGTAACAACAGGGAACAGTTGAGGAACAAGGAGGAAATACTGGGGGAACAATGGGGTATTAATATGGGCACAATTGGGGAATAATAGGCGACAATGAGGTAACAAGGGTAGGACGACATTTGGGTAACAATTGGGGGATATTGGACCTTCAGCTCTCCAGAATCTCTGTGAGTGTTATAAACCTTACAGATATACCCAGCCGTATCTCTCCCCCCCTCTCTCTCCCCCCCTCCTCCCTCTCTTTATATATATTTATATATTTGATATTTTTATAAACCTTACAGATATACCCAGCCGTATCTCTCCCCCCCCTCTCTCTCTCCCCCCCTCCTCCCTATCTTTATATATATTTATATATTTGATATTTTTTATTTCGGAATTCCGCCACAAATCTCTCCCTCATTTGGTAATATATTGATTAAATGTCACAAGCTGTTGTATGAAGGAGTCGGAGTTCCTCCCAGGCGAGCCCGTGGCCCTCCCGTCTTCCTGGAAAGGTGGATGAGCTTTTACATATATGAGAGATAAGATGGTTATTTGAGCGCGGCGCTCTTCAGATCATCTCCATATCGCCTTAGGAGTGAAGGAGATGAATTCTCTGCAAATATTGTATATTGCTTCCTAGGAGGCCTGCAGCCCCGGCGCAGAGACGGTTAATATTCCCCATCTCACCTCCTGACGGGGAGGCAGATGGAGGAACAGCTGTCTCTGCACCTGCCCCGCGTCTGACACAGGAACGCGCGTCCTCCGTGGTGCCCATGCGCGTGCGCGTGCATCCCACTCCGCCACCCCAACCTGCCACAGTCACATATGTGGATCACATGAAACAATACAATGTATCGGAATGATGTATCTGTATGTTATGTATAGTAACAATGCAAGAATGTATCATCTTCCTATTAGGTTTATATTTTTCTATAAAGCAATTCATATTATTATTAGGGAGAAAAAAAATTCCTTTAAAGACTTTCTATTATTTTTAGGATAAGTAAATATCATCTAAATCCATTCTTCATCGTGTGTAATCTCGTTGTGCTTTGTGTATTTCTCCCAGATCTGTGCAGTAATCCCGTGTGAGACTTCCTGTGATAAAGACCGCCCGCTGCTGCCCTCTCTCCTTGTGCAGGGGGACTGGTCTTGTCTCCGCCCCCTCCTCTAGTTTTCTGCAGGGAGCTTGTAGTTGGTGGAGCCTGCTTGTCCTCTCCCACAGCTCTGCTTTCTCTCCTTGTGCAGGGTGGCTGGTCTCGTCTCCGCCTCCTCCTGTAGTTCTTTGCAGGGAGCCTGTGGTGGGTGGAGCCTGCTGAGCCCCTCCCACAGCTATGCTCGCTCTTCTTGTGCAGGGAGCCTGCTGAGCCCCTCCCACAGCCATGCTTGCTCTTCTTGTGCAGGGGGACTTGTCTTGTCTCCGCCCCCTCCTGTAGTTCTCTGCAGGCAGCCTGTGGTGGGTGGAGCCTGCTGATCCCCTCTCACAGCTATGCTTTCTCTCCTTGTGCAGGGGGACTGGTCTTGTCTCCGCCCCTCCTGTTTTGTGCAGGGAGCCTGCTGAGCCCCTCCCACAGCCATGCTTGCTCTTCTTGTGCAGGGGGACTTGTCTTGTCTCCGCCTCCTCCTGTAGTTCTCTGCAGGCAGCCTGTGGTGGGTGGAGCCTGCTGATCCCCTCCTACAGCTATGCTTTCTCTCCTTGTGCAGGGGGACTGGTCTTGTCTCCGCCCCTCCTGTAGTTTTTTCTGCAGGGAGCCTGTGGTGGATGGAGCCTGCTGATCCCCTCCCACAGCTATGCTTTCTCTCCTTGCGCAGGGGGACTGGTCTTGTCTCCGCCCCTCCTGTTTTCTGCAGGGAGCCTGCTGAGCCCCTCCCACAGCCATGCTTGCTCTTCTTGTGCAGGGGGACTTGTCTTGTCTCTGCCCCCTCCTGTAGTTCTCTGCAGGCAGCCTGTGGTGGGTGGAGCCTGCTGACCCCCTCTCACAGCTATGCTTTCTCTCCTTGTGCAGGGGGACTGGTCTTGTCTCCGCCCCTTCTGTAGTTTTTTCTGCAGGGAGCCTGTGGTGGATGGAGCCTGCTGATCCCCTCCCACAGCTATGCTTTCTCTCCTTGCGCAGGGGGACTGGTCTTGTCTCCGCCCCTCCTGTTTTCTGCAGGGAGCCTGGTGAGCCCCTCCCACAGCCATGCTTGCTCTTCTTGTGCAGGGGGACTTGTCTTGTCTCCGCCCTCTCCTGTAGTTCTCTGCAGGCAGCCTGTGGTGGGTGGAGCCTGCTGATCCCCTCCCACAGCTATGCTTTCTCTCCTTGTGCAGGGCGACTGGTCTTGTCTCCGCCCCTCCTGTCGTTTTCTGCAGGGAGCCTGTAGTGGGTGGAGCCTGCTGCTCCCCTCCCACAGCCATGCTTTCTCTCCTTGTGCAGGGGGACTGGTCTTGTCTCCGCCCCTCCTGTCGTTTTCTGCAGGGAGCCTGCTGAGCCCCTCCCACAGCCATGCTTGCTCTTCTTGTGCAGGGGGACTTGTCTTGTCTCCGCCCCCTCCTGTAGTTCTCTGCAGGCAGCCTGTGGTGGGTGGAGCCTGCTGATCCCCTCCCACAGCTATGCTTTCTCTCCTTGTGCAGGGGGACTGGTCTTGTCTCCGCCCCTCCTGTCGTTTTCTGCAGGGAGCCTGTGGTGGGTGGAGCCTGCTGATCCCCTCCCACAGCCATGCTTTCTCTCCTTGTGCAGGGGGACTGGTCTTGTCTCCGCCCCTCCTGTTTACTGCAGGGAGCCTGCTGAGCCCCTCCCACAGCCATGCTTGCTCTTCTTGTGCAGGGGGACTTGTCTTGTCTCCGCCCCCTCCTGTAGTTCTCTGCAGGCAGCCTGTAGTGGGTGGAGCCTGCTGATCCCCTCCCACAGCCATGCTCACTCTTCTTGTGCATGGTGGCTGGTCTTGTCTCCGCCTCCTCCTGTAGTTCTCTGCAGGCAGCCTGTGGTGGGTGGAGCCTGCTGAGCCCCTCCCACAGCTATGCTCGCTCTTCTTGTGCAGGCGGGACTGGTCTTGTCGCCGCCCCCTCATGTCGTTTTTCTGCAGGCAGCCTTTAGTGGGATTTTTCGATTCAAGACGTTCAAAAATCGATACATTTTGAATTAGTCAAATAGAAAACTTTAGATTTTGTTTTTGTTTTTTATTATTACAATGTGGCAAAGTATACAAGCAAAAGAAAAATCTTCATCAAATGATTACAAAGACTATTAAACCACTGACAGACCGGAAGATTTTCCCTCTTAATGACCGGGCCATTTTTTTGTGATACAGCATGGTGTCGCTTTAACTGACAATTGCGCGGTCGTGCGACGTTGTACCCAAACAAAATTGATGTCCTTTTTTCCCCCCACAAATAGATCTTTCTTTTGGTGCCATTTGATCACCTCTGCAGTTTTAAAAAATTTTCACTACAAAAAAAAAAAAGGGGGGGAGTGACAATTTCGAAAAAATAACTATATTGTTTTACTTTTTGCTATAATAAATATACAAAAAAAAAAAAAAAAGAATGTCTTCATCAATTTAGGGCATTATATATTCTTCTACATATTTTTGGTTAAAAAAAAAAAAAAAAAAATCTGCTATGAGCGTATATTGATTGGTTTGCGCAAAAGTTATGGGGCCAGATTCAGATACAAAAATGTATCTTTCCGGCGGCGTAGCGTTTCCTCTTTACACTACGCCGCCGCAAATATTATGGGCAAGTGCCTTATTCAGATAGCACTTGGTCCATAATAGGCGGCGGCGTAGCGTAAAGTGCACGGCGTAAGGCCGCGCAATTCAAATTTCTGAAGTGGGGGGCGCGATTCATGTAAATGAATCATGACCCCACGTAATTGACGTTTTTTTTTTTTGTAGACGGCGCATGCGCCGTCCGTGGACGTTCCCAGTGCGCCTGCGCGAAATCACACCGTTTTTTTTGTCAATGTAAACGACGTGAACGTAACTAACGTCGAGCCCCATTCCCAAACGATTTACGCAAACGCCGTTCAATTCGACGCGGTCCCGACGCCCATGCTTAACATCGGCTACGCCTGCTATAGCAGGGGTAACCTTACGCCGGTCCCACGCTTGCGCAAACGACGTAAAATACGACGCGCCGTCGCAAGTACGCTCGTAAATCTGCGTAAGTAGCTCATTTGCATAATGTACGCGAAGCGCCACCTAGTGGCCAGCGTAAATATGCAACTTAAGATACGACGGTGTAAGCGAATTACGCCGCTCGTATCTTAGGAGAAAGCCGGTGTATCTTCTTTTCTGAATAGCAAAAAAAGATACGCCGGCTATTCTTAGTATTTACGCTTTCTGAATCTGGCCCATAGCGTCTACAAAATAAGGGTATATATATTTTTTACTAGTAATGGCGGCGATCAGCGATTTTTAGCGGGACCGCGACATTGCTGCGAACAAATCGAACACTTTTGACACCTTTTTGGGACCATTATCATTAATACAGCGATCAGTGCTATAAAAATGAACGGTTTACTGTATAAATGTCACTGGCAAAGAAGGGGCTTAACACTAGGGGGGCGATCAATGTGTTAACTGTGTTCCCTGGGTGTGTTCTAACTGGGGGGAGGGTGGAACTCACTGGGGAAGGAGACCGATCGCTGTTCCTAATTACAGTGGAACCTCGGATTACGAGCACAATCCGTTCCAGGAGAATGCTTGTAATCCAAAGCATTCGCATATCAAAGCGAGTTTCCCCATTGAAGTCAATGGAAACAAATAATTTCTTCCGCATTGACTTTGATGGAATGCAATACCACATGCGGCCAGAGGTGGGGCGCCAGTGAGTCTCAGATATAGCTAAAAAGGCCAGAGGACACCTCTGCTGACCCCGGCAAACCTCGGAAAGACTCTGCTCCCGAAGTTTGGAGAGGTCGGCCAAGCTGTCCTCGGGCCTTACCGAACGGCGCCAATTGCCTGCGATCGGTGCTATTCGGCTCCGGCGCCCCCCCCCCCCATTCCTCAGGTCAAATGCGTTACTGCACACCACTTTGGCCTGAATCCTGCTCGAGACAACACTTTGCAAAGTTATGATTTTTTTTAAATATGGCTCGTTAACCGCGTTACTCGCAATCCGTGGTTCCATTGTACTAGGAACAAACGATCTGTCTCTCCTCTCCCGTCAGAATGTGGATTTGTGCATTTACATACACAAATCCCCGTTCTGGCTCTCGTACCCGCTATCGCCCTTTAAGGTGGCGACACACATCTTCAGCGATTCGCAGGGTCGCGCCGCCGACCTGCTGCAGTATAATTTCCGAATAGCGGAAATTAGCCCGAAAAATAATTCGAAACGAACCGAACCGCACGCGTCATTCCATATTCCATTCGCTCATTCCATATTCCGGTTCGGCTTCCTCCTCCTCGCGCACTTTCTGTATGGTTACCAATTAGCGATCCGCAGAATTCCCTGACAATGATAAAGATGGAGGATTAGCGAGGCTCGCGTCTCCTCTGTGTCCGCTCACCAAAGACGTCTGTGACTCTAAAGAGAATGGACATCCAGCCAAGTGCCCCCCGGGGGGCAGCAGAGCCGGGATACGGGCAGACAGATGTCTGGCACACACAGATACACCGTGTCACTGCGACTTTATTCAGAGGGACGGAGCCGTTCTCCCACAGCCCCCGATCTGTCTCTGTCACTTACTCTGCTGCGGGAAGACACCAAGGAATCCATGATCTGCCTGCAGGGGGAGAGGCGGGGTGACCTCAGTACCCTGGTGCCCAAGGGCCACATATAGTCCTTGCAGCGTGGCCCTTGGACCCCAGCAGTCAGTAGCAGGTGCACAGATTTGTAAAAGGACTGTATTTTTAGTAATCTCAAGCAGTCTCATGTAACAGGTCTCCAGTCTGTAAATATTTCCTACAGCACGTCCCCAGTCTCCAACCACACCTACAGCATGTCCCCAGTCTCTTACCACACCTACAGCATGTCCCCAGTCTCCTATCACACCTACAGCACGTCCCCAGTCTCCAACCACACCTACAGCACGTCCCCAGTCTCCTACCACACCTACAGCATGTCCCCAGTCTCCAACCACACCTACAGCATGTCCCCAGTCTCCAACCACACCTACAGCACGTCCCCAGTCTCCAACCACACCTACAGCACGTCCCCAGTCTCCAACCACACCTACAGCACGTCCCCAGTCTCCAACCACACCTACAGCACGTCCCCAGTCTCCAACCACACCTACAGCACGTCCCCAGTCTCCAACCACACCTACAGCACGTCCCCAGTCTCCAGCCACACCTACAGCATGTCCCCAGTCTCCAACCACACCTACAGCACGTCCCCAGTCTCCAACCACACCTACAGCACGTCCCCAGTCTCCAGCCACACCTACAGCATGTCCCCAGTCTCCAACCACACCTACAGCACGTCCCCAGTCTCCTATCACACCTACAGCACGTCCCCAGTCTCCAACCACACCTACAGCACGTCCCCAGTCTCCTATCACACCTACAGCACGTCCCCAGTCTCCAACCACACCTACAGCACGTCCCCAGTCTCCAGCCACACCTACAGCATGTCCCCAGTCTCCAACCACACCTACAGCATGTCCCCAGTCTCCAACCACACCTACAGCACGTCCCCAGTCTCCAACCACACCTACAGCATGTCCCCAGTCTCCAACCACACCTACAGCACGTCCCCAGTCTCCAACCACACCTACAGCACGTCCCCAGTCTCCAACCACACCTACAGCATGTCCCCAGTCTCCTACCACACCTACAGCATAGCCCCAGTCTCCAACCACACCTACAACATAGCCCCAGTCTCCTACCACACCTACAGCATGTCCCCGGTCTCCAACCACACCTAAAGAACGACCCTGATCACCACCCACACCAAGTGCCTAGTTTCCAACCATACCTAAAGAACAACCCCGGTCACCAACCAACCTACAGCACGTCCCCAGTCTCCAACCACACCTAAAGAACGACCCTGATCACCAACCACGCCTACAGCAAGTCCCCAGTCTCCAACCATACCTAAAGAATGACCAGGTCATCAACCACACCTATAGCAAGTCCCCAGTCTCCAACCACACAGAAGAACGACCCCAGTCTCCAACCACACCTAAAGAACAAACCCAGGCACCAACCACGCCTACAGCAAGTCCCAAGTCCCTAGTCTCCAACCACACCTACAGCACGTGCCAAGTCTCCAACCATACCTAAAGAATGACCCTGGTTACCAACCACACCTACAGCATGTCCCTAGTCTCCAATTACACCTAGGGAACCACCCCAGTCACCAACCACACCTACAGCATGTCCCCAGTCTCCAACCACACCTAAAGGACGAACCCGGTCCCCAAACACACCTACAGCATGTCCACAGTCATCAACCCCGCCTACAGCAAGTTCCTAGTCTCCAACCATACCTAAAGAACGACTCCAGTCACCAACCACACCTACAACATGTCCCCAGTCTCCAACCACACCTAAAGAATGAACCCGGTCATTAACCACACCTACAGCAAGTTCACAGTCATCAACCCCGCCTACAGCAAGTCCCTAGTCTCCAACCATACCTAAAGAACGACCCCAGTCACCAACCACACCTACAACATGTCCCCAGTCTCCAACTACACCTAAAGAACGACCCTGATCACCAACCACGCCTACAGCACGTCCCCAGTCTCCAACCATACCTAAAGAACGACCCTGATCACCAACTACGCCTACAGCAAGTCCCCAGTCTTCAACCATACCTAAAGAATGACCAGGTCATCAACCACACCTATAGCAAGTCCCCAGTCTCCAACCACACAGAAGAACGACCCCAGTCTCCAACCACACCTAAAGAACAAACCCAGGCACCAACCACGCCTACAGCAAGTCCCAAGTCTCCAACCACAAGGTCTACAGCATTTAGTCCCCAGTCTCCAAAGAGTAAACACCTACAGCATGTCCCCAGTCTCCAACCACACCTACAGCATGTCCCCAGTCTCCAACCACACCTACAGCATGTCCCCAGTCTGAGTAGGATCTACCACACCTACAGCATGTCCCCAGTCTCCAACCACACCTACAGCACGTCCCCAGTCTCCTATCACACCTACAGCATGTCCCCAGTCTCCTACCACACCTACAGCACACTGTCCCCAGTCTGGGCCAACCACACCTACAGCACGTCCCCTTCCCAGTCTCCTACCACACCTACAGCACGTCCCCAGTCTCCAAGGAACCACACCTACAGCATGTCCCCAGTCTCCTACCACACCTACAGCATGTCCCCAGTCTCCAACAAATGGATCACACCTACAACCAGTGTCAAAAGCGTCCCCAGTCTAATGACCTACCACACCAAAAGGTACAGCATGTCCCCAGTCTCCAACCACACCTACAGCATGTCCCCAGTCTCCAACCACACCTACAGCATGTCCCCAGTCTCCAACCACAGGATAGAAGGAACCTACAGCATGTCCCCAGTCTCCAACCACACCTACAGCACGTGAACCCCAGTCTCCTATCACACCTACAGCATGTCCCCAGTCTCCAACCACACCTACAGCATGTGAAAGGCCACAGTCTCCAACCACACCTAAAGAAGTAGTGGGTCAGCATGTCCCCAGTAATGAGACCGGTCCTGGGAACCACACCTATGAGATAATTAAACGGCCAGGGACATGTCCCCAGTATACTCCTAAGGCGTAGAAATGAAAGCGGTCCACACCTACAGGTAAAACATGTTAAGGGTGCCTGGTAAAGGTCCAGTCTAAACCAAAAATGGGGTCCAGGAACACCTACAAAAGATGCATTGGAGCCCCAGTCTCCAACCGTCAAAAGAACAAATGCCTACAGGGACATAGCCCCAGAAAGGTAATAATCCAGATCCTACCACACCTAAGGCAGAAAGGTAAAAAAGATATTAAGACTGGTACAGGATGTCCCCAGTCTCCTACCACACAAAAGGTTCAAAGTACAGTGGAAAGCATGTCCCCAGTCTCCAACCACGCGTCAGAACCTACAGCATAGCCCCAGTCTCCAAAGGAGGGGGCCACACCTACAGCATGGTGAGCCCCAGTCTCCTACCACACCTACAGCATGTCCCCAGTCTCCAACCACACC
This sequence comes from Rana kukunoris, assembly GCA_029574335.1. NCBI lineage: Eukaryota > Metazoa > Chordata > Amphibia > Anura > Ranidae > Rana > Rana kukunoris. The sequence continues at coordinate 207,333 of JAJQKJ010001979.1, forward strand.
TGTTTACAGCATAGCCCCACAACTAATGTGGTAAAGTCTCCAACCACACCTACAGCATAGCCCCAGTCTCCAAGTACCACAAAAAGTCTACAGCATGTCTGAACCCAGTCTCCAACCACACCTACAGCATGTCCCCAGTCTCCAACCACACCTACAGCATAGCCCCAGTCTCCAACCACACCTAAAGATGACAACAGCACGTCCCCAGTCTGGACCAGCCTACTTGACACAAGTTAAGGGCCTACAGCATGGCAAAGCACCAGCCAGGTCCCCAGTCTCCAACCACACCTACAGCATGTCCCCAGTCTCCAACCACACCTACAGCATGTCCCCAGTCTCCACGCAGGTGTCCACACCTACAGCATACCGTGTGTCCCCAGTCTCCTACCACACCTACAGCATGTCCCCAGTCTCCAACCACACGGTAACAGCTAGGGCACACCCACACGTCCCCAGTCTCCAGCCTATAAGCACACCTAAAACACACAAGCATAGCACAAAGTGTGGTCCCCAGTCTCCAACCACACCTACAGCACGTCCCCAGTCTCCAACCACACCTACAGCATGTCCCCAGTCTCCAACCACACCTACAGCATGTCCCCAGTCTCCTACCACACCTACAGTTATCTCCAACCACACATACAGTCCCCAGTCTCCAACCACACCTACAGCACGTCCCCAGTCTCCTACCACACCTACAGCATGTCCCCAGTCTCCAACCACACCTACAGCATGTCCCCAGTCTCCAAAATCCAAATGATTGTGTCAAGTGCCTCTCACAACATACAGCATGTCCCCAGTCTCCTACCACACCTACAGCAGGTAGTCCCCAGTCTCCAACCACCTGTCACATGTTAGTATCCCACTACAGCATGTCCCCAGTCTCCAACCACACCTACAGCATGTCCCCAGTCTCCAACCACACCTAAGGACAGTTGACATTCAGTTGTGCCCCAGTCTCTGGGTCTACCACACCTACAGCATGTCCCCAGTCTCCTACCACACCTACAGCATGTCCCCAATACGTGGTCTCCAACCACACCTACAGCATAGCCCCAGTCTCCAACCACACCTACAGCATAGCCCCAGTCTCCTACCACACCTGGTACAGCATGTCCCCAGTCTCCTACCACACCACCACGTCCCCTCTTCACACATTACAGCATGTCCCCACACCTACGTCCCCACTCCAACCACACCTACAGCATAGCCCCAGTCTCCAACCACACCTGCGTCCACTCCTCTCACTACTCAGCATGTTCCCCTAGCCAAACCATCCTACAGTCCCAGTCCTACCACAGTGTCCTACAGCATTCCCCCATTCAGTCCCCAGTCTCCAACCACACCTACAGCTGTCCTCATACCTGCCCCAGCAATCCCATCCCTGAACCATGTCCCCACCACAGCCCAAGTCCCACAACCTACACTACAGATAATGCATCTCTCCCACCAATACAGCATAGCCCAGTCTATTCCTTCTACCACACCCGGTGTCCCCCTACACAACCTACAGCATGTCCCCAGTCTCCAACCACACCTACAGCACGTAGGCCCCAGTCTCCAACCACACCTACAGCATGTCCCCAGTCTCTTACCACACCTACAGCATGTCCCCAGTCTCCAACCACACCTAGGGTCCTCACACCAGCATGTCCCCAGTCTCTTACCACACCTACAGCCCCATCAACCACAATACAGGGCGTCCCCAGTCTCCAACCACACTAACACAGTAAGTAGTCTGTCCCACCTACAGCACGTCCCCAGTCTCCAACCACACCTACAGCACGTCCCCAGTCTCCAACCACACCTACAACACGTCCCCAGTCTCCAACCACACCTACAGCACGTCCCCAGTCTCCAACCACACCTACAGCATGTCCCCAGTCTCCAACCACACCTACAGCATGTCCCCAGTCTCCAACCACACCTACAGCACGTCCCCAGTCTCCAGCCACACCTACAGCATGTCCCCAGTCTCCAACCACACCTACAGCATGTCCCCAGTCTCTTACCACACCTACAGCATGTCCCCAGTCTCCAGCCACACCTACAGCATGTCCCCAGTCTCCAGCCACACCTACAGCATGTCCCCAGTCTCCAACCACACCTACAGCACGTCCCCAGTCTCCAATCACACTTACAGCATGTCCCCAGTCTCTTACCACACCTACAGCACGTCCCCAGTCTCCTATCACACCTACAGCACGTCCCCAGTCTCCAACCACACCTACAGCACGTCCCCAGTCTCCAACCACACTGTCCCACTCTCCACACACCTACAGCATACAGTCAGAAACCCAGGGCAGTCTCCAACCACACCTACAGCAGTACCTCAGTCCCCAGTCCCAGTCCAACCACATATCCTCCCCACACACCCCCAACCCACTCCCCCCCCAGCCCCCCCCCAACCCCGTCCCCCACCCCCCACAGTCCCCAGTCTCCAACCACACCTACAGCATGTCCCCAGTCTCCAACCACACCTACAGCACGTCCCCAGTCTCCAACCACACCTACAGCACGTCCCCAGTCTCCACCCCACCACACCTACAGCATGTCCCCAGTCTCCAACCACACCTACAGCACGTCCCCAGTCTCCTATCACACCTACAGCACGTCCCCAGTCTCCAACCACACCTACAGCACGTCCCCAGTCTCCTACCACACCTACAGCATGTCCCCAGTCTCCAACCACACCTACAGCATGTCCCCAGTCTCCAACCACACCTACAGCATGTCCCCAGTCTCCAACCACACCTACAGCACGTCCCCAGTCTCCAACCACACCTACAGCATGTCCCCAGTCTCCAACCACACCTACAGCATGTCCCCAGTCTCCTACCACACCTACAGCATGTCCCCAGTCTCCTACCACACCTACAGCATGTCCCCAGTCTCCAACCACACCTACAGCATGTCCCTAGTCTCCAACCACACCTACAGCATGTCCCCAGTCTCCAACCACACCTACAGCATGTCCCCAGTCTCCAACCACACCTACAGCATGTCCCCAGTCTCCAACCACACCTACAGCATGTCCCCAGTCTCCTACCACACCTACAGCATGTCCCCAGTCTCCAACCACACCTACAGCACGTCCCCAGTCTCCTATCACACCTACAGCACGTCCCCAGTCTCCAACCACACCTACAGCACGTCCCCAGTCTCCAACCACACCTACAGCACGTCCCCAGTCTCCAACCACACCTACAGCACGTCCCCAGTCTCCAACCACACCTACAGCACGTCCCCAGTCTCCAACCACACCTACAGCACGTCCCCAGTCTCCAACCACACCTACAGCATGTCCCCAGTCTCCAACCACACCTACAGCATGTCCCCAGTCTCTTACCACACCTACAGCATGTCCCCAGTCTCCTACCACACCTACAGCATGTCCCCAGTCTCCAACCACACCTACAGCATGTCCCCAGTCTCCAACCACACCTACAGCATAGCCCCAGTCTCCAACCACACCTACAGCATAGCCCCAGTCTCCTACCACACCTACAGCATGTCCCCGGTCTCCAACCACACCTAAAGAACGACCCTGATCACCACCCACACCAAGTGCCTAGTTTCCAACCATACCTAAAGAACAACCCCGGTCACCAACCAACCTACAGCACGTCCCCAGTCTCCAACCATACCTAAAGAACGACCCTGATCACCAACTACGCCTACAGCAAGTCCCCAGTCTCCAACCATACCTAAAGAATGACCAGGTCATCAACCACACCTATAGCAAGTCCCCAGTCTCCAACCACACAGAAGAACGACCCCAGTCTCCAACCACACCTAAAGAACAAACCCAGGCACCAACCACGCCTACAGCAAGTCCCAAGTCTCCAACCACACCTACAGCATGTCCCCAGTCTCCAAACACACCTACAGCATGTCCCCAGTCTCCAACCACACCTACAGCATGTCCCCAGTCTCCAACCACACCTACAGCATGTCCCCAGTCTCCTACCACACCTACAGCATGTCCCCAGTCTCCAACCACACCTACAGCACGTCCCCAGTCTCCTATCACACCTACAGCACGTCCCCAGTCTCCAACCACACCTACAGCACGTCCCCAGTCTCCAACCACACCTACAGCACGTCCCCAGTCTCCAACCACACCTACAGCATGTCCCCAGTCTCCAACCACACCTACAGCATGTCCCCAGTCTCCTACCACACCTACAGCATGTCCCCAGTCTCCAACCACACCTACAGCACGTCCCCAGTCTCCTACCACACCTACAGCATGTCCCCAGTCTCCAACCACACCTACAGCATGTCCCCAGTCTCCAACCACACCTACAGCATGTCCCCAGTCTCCTACCACACCTACAGCACGTCCCCAGTCTCCTATCACACCTACAGCATGTCCCCAGTCTCCAACCACACCTACAGCATGTCCCCAGTCTCCAACCACACCTACAGCATGTCCCCAGTCTCCAACCACACCTACAGCATGTCCCCAGTCTCCTACCACACCTACAGCATGTCCCCAGTCTCCAACCACACCTACAGCATAGCCCCAGTCTCCAACCACACCTACAGCATAGCCCCAGTCTCCTACCACACCTACAGCATGTCCCCAGTCTCCTACCACACCTACAGCATGTCCCCAGTCTCCAACCACACCTACAGCATAGCCCCAGTCTCCAACCACACCTACAGCATAGCCCCAGTCTCCTACCACACCTACAGCATGTCCCCAGTCTCCAACCACACCTACAGCATAGCCCCAGTCTCCAACCACACCTACAGCATAGCCCCAGTCTCCTACCACACCTACAGCATGTCCCCAGTCTCCAACCACACCTACAGCATGCCCCAGTCCCCACACCTACAGTCCCCAGTCCAACCACACATGTCCCCAGTCTCCACACACCTACAGCATGTCCCCAGCCCCACACCTACAGTCCCCAGTCCAACCACACCTACAGCATAGCCCCAGTCTCCTACCACACCTACAGCATGTCCCCGGTCTCCAACCACACCTAAAGAACGACCCTGATCACCACCCACACCAAGTGCCTAGTTTCCAACCATACCTAAAGAACAACCCCGGTCACCAACCAACCTACAGCACGTCCCCAGTCTCCAACCATACCTAAAGAACGACCCTGATCACCAACCACGCCTACAGCAAGTCCCCAGTCTCCAACCATACCTAAAGAATGACCAGGTCATCAACCACACCTATAGCAAGTCCCCAGTCTCCAACCACACAGAAGAACGACCCCAGTCTCCAACCACACCTAAAGAACAAACCCAGGCACCAACCACGCCTACAGCAAGTCCCAAGTCTCCAACCATACCTAAAGAATGACCCTGGTTACCAACCACACCTACAGCATGTCCCTAGTCTCCAATTACACCTAGGGAACCACCCCAGTCACCAACCACACCTACAGCATGTCCCCAGTCTCCAACCACACCTAAAGGACGAACCCGGTCCCCAAACACACCTACAGCATGTCCACAGTCATCAACCCCGCCTACAGCAAGTTCCTAGTCTCCAACCATACCTAAAGAACGACCCCAGTCACCAACCACACCTACAACATGTCCCCAGTCTCCAACTACACCCGTTACAGGCCAGGCTGGCCCCCCTCCCATTTTTTTTTATGAATTTTTTTTTTGCATTACACCTGTATTGGTCCCCAGGGCCCCCCTCACGTTTTTTTTTATTTTGCATTATACCTGTAAGGGGTCCATTGGTCCCCAGGGCCCCTTACAGGCCTGGCTGGCCCCCTCCCATTTTTTTATTTAAATCTTTTTTGCATTACACTTGTATTGGTCCCCAGAGCCCCCCCCTTTTTTTTTTTTTTTTGTTTTGAATTACACCTGTAAGGGACTCAATGGTCCCCAGGGCCCCTTACAGACCTGGCTGGCCCCCTCCCATTTTTTTTTATTTTTATTTTTTGCATTACACCTGTAAGGGGCGCAATGGTCCCCAGGGCCCCATACAGGCCCTGCTGGCCCCCCTCCCGATTTTTTATTTTATTTTTATTTTTTTAATTGAAATGTTTTCTTTGCATTACACCTGTAATGGTCCCCAGGGCCCCCCTCGCTTTTTTTTATTTTATTTTGCATTACACCTATAAGGGGCCCAATGGTCCCCAGGCCCTTCCCACCCACCCCCTGCTTATTATCTCACTTCAGGAGGGAAGAGATTACACTTGTTTTTTTTTTTCTGTCAGCACCCCCCCCCCCCTCCCCGGTTCTCTGCTCCAGGGGGGCCCTGATTTTTTAGACAATGGGATTATTTGTGCTGATCCGGATCCCCGGGCCGGCATGGAGTTTATCTCTCCAGATTCATTCGGCTCACCTCAGTTTGTAACGTGCGGCCCCTTAGTGAGGGGGAGCCGAACGCGGCCCCCTCCCTCTTTGTGTTTAGGACATGTATTAATAACCACTTATATATATTGTATGATAAATTATTGACACAGTGCAGGTCTCAGAGATGAAAGCAGAGCAGGTTCGGCTCCCACAAGGTTCTACAATTCCCCTCATTTGTTATTTAACAACACGCCGGAGATGTGGAGGTCAGAGTGCAAAATCTAAACATTTTCTGCTAAACTGCAGCAGATATACAATGTAGCCCCCCATTATAGGAGTCCATCGCTACTGGGTTCATTTATAATAATAGTCATTGTTATATAAAATTAAATACATGGACCTCAATAATTGGATCAGCTGATACTGCAGAGAACAGTGTGCGCCAAAACCCAGAGCAACCAATCAGCCGTGATCTTCTGATAATGACGACAGATGAAACGTGACCTGAGAACTATGTAGACCACACTGCATATCAACCTATGAGGTATAGGAGGCCTTAACCGTGGCCCCTGAATGCATCCAAGGGCCCCACAAATATTCAGTAAGTAGAGAGAGACTGCAGAAATACTTCCGGAGATGGTCAGAGACTGCAGACAAAATACAGGAGAGGGTCAGAGACTGCAGAAAAAATACAGGAGAGGGTCAGAGACTGCAGACAAAATACAGGAGATGGTCAGAGACTGCAGACAAAATACAGGAGAGGGTCATAGACTGCAGACAAAATACAGGAGATGGTCAGAGACTGCAGACAAAATACAGGAGATGGTCAGAGACTGCAGAAAAAATACAGGAGAGGGTCAGAGACTGCAGACAAAATACAGGAGATGGTCAGAGACTGCAGACAAAATACAGGAGAGGGTCAGAGACTGCAGAAAAAATACAGGAGAGGGTCAGAGACTGCAGACAAAATACAGGAGAGGGTCAGAGACTGCAGACAAAATACAGGAGATGGTCAGAGACTGCAGACAAAATACAGGAGATGGTCAGAGACTGCAGACAAAATACAGGAGAGGGTCAGAGACTGCAGACATACTACATGAGATCTTCTGATAATGATGACAGACGAAACGTGACCTGAGAACTATGTAGACCACGCTGTATATTAACCTATGAGGTATAGGAGGCCTTAACCGTGGCCGCTGAATGCATCCAAGGTCCCCACAAAATATTCAGTAAGTATAGAGAGACTGCAGACATGCTACAGGAGATGGTCAGAGACTGCAGACATGCTACAGGAGATGGTCAGAGACTGCAGACATGCTACAGGAGATGGTCAGAGACTGCAGACATACTACAGGAGATGGTCAGAGACTGCTAGAGAAGACCGTCAAACAAATGTTATTAGGCCATTTCCTGTGCTGGATGAATGTTTTTCCATGGTTTCAAACCAGAACATACCGCATGTGTCCACTAGATGGCAAACAATAGCGTGCTGGAACGCACCGAGCATCCCCATGTTGTGGTGTGAAGGTGCAATTTACTGTGGATATGTGTTGGGGTGCAATTGACATGGTCGCGAAGAGGCGACATATCCTAGCTGCCTGTCCAACACTCTCTGAAACACAATCTATTTTTAAGGGTGGGACATTAAGGAGCCCTTATGGGTCATTCACATTAGCAGTCGGGTAGCAGTAAGAGAGCTGCCCAACTTGGGGGGGGGGGGGGGTAATGGCTCCACCGCTATCCCCTGTAGCTGGAGGTATACACATGCTGCAGCCACCAGGGCCGGCACAAAGGGGTGGTCAGGAGGGCTGGCTGCCCTGGGCAATGTGGTATCGTGGGGTGGGGGCGGCATCATGAGGAGATGAAAGTCGGGGGGGGATTTGTGTTGGGTGGGGTAATTTTGGGGAGTGGCAGGGGGTAAGAATTGTTCTAGGAGGGGAAGTTTGTGGACGTGTGCTGGGAGTAGTGAATTGGGGTGGGCATTTGTGTTGGGATGGGGGGGGGGGGGGGGAGGAGGATTTGTGCTAAAAAGGGTGATATATTAAAGGGGGTAAAGGATTTGCGCTAGGAGGGAAAAACGTTATTTTTTGGGGGGGGGATTTATACTAGTAGGGATGATATGTGTGCTAGGAGTGGAGATTTGTGTTGGGAGGGGGGGGAGAGGATTTGATATGTTAAAGGGGGGGGGGGTTGTGCTAGGAGGGGGGAAAAAAATAAAATAAATTGGGGAGGGGTTTGTATTTGTACTAGTAGCGACGATTATGGGGGGGGGGGGGGTTACGTGTGCTAGGAGGGGATATTGGAAGGGGGGATGGGGAAAGGGTCATTTGTAATGGGGGGGGGGGGAGGATTTGTACTCAGAGGGGAAATTTGAAGGTGTAGAGGATTTGTGCAAGGAGGGCATTTTTTTTTTGGTTGGGGGGGGGGGGGGGGGGGATTCCAGTAGGGGGGTAGATTTGTACTGAGAGGGGGGGGGGGGGTGACATTGATGCTTATGGAATAAGCATGCAGATTAGCGCTCAGATTTTTTTTGGGTGAGGAGCATCGAGGAAAAGGGTTCCAATCCCAGGAGGGCAAAGCCAGAGGATCGGCGTGACAGCCCAGGAACTAGCATTTCCAGAAGGAGCTTGGGAATGAACAGGTGACAGGTTCTCAAAGCCGGATATTTTTTTTTCCCAGAAGCCCTTGCTCTTTGACACCAATGATCCATTTCTGAAAATGCTGGTTGCCTGGCTGTCATGCGGATCCAGTACAGGGAGGGAAGGTAGTTGTGCGGTCCTTCTCCTGCGCAGGGACAGTGGTGGTCGGTTTGGGTTACAGGCGGCGGTTCTGCGCAGAAAATTAGGATTAGCACAAAGCGGTGAGCGAGGAGAAGAGAGATTAGCGGAGCCTCCTGTCTGCAGAGAAAGGGATTAGCGGGATGTTACATGTGTTAAAAGAGGAGGATTAATATACAATACTTTGTGCACAGAGGAAGAGAGACACCGCCGTCCAGGAGTGAGACCGCCAGAGACACCACTGTCCAGGAGTGAGACCGCCAGAGACACCGCTGTCCAGGAGTGAGACCGCCAGAGACACCGCCGTCCAGGAGTGAGACCGCCAGAGACACCACTGTCCAGGAGTGAGACCGCCAGAGACACCGCCGTCCAGGAGTGAGATCGCCAGACTCCGAGTCACCGCCATCCAGGAGTGAGGCCGCCAGAGACACCACTGTCCAGGAGTGAGACCGCCAGAGACACCGCCGTCCAGGAGTGAGATCGCCAGACTCCGAGTCACCGCCGTCCAGGAGTGAGGCCGCCAGAGACACCTCCGTCCAGGAGTGAGACCGCCAGAGACACCACCGCCCAGGAACGCCAGAGACACCAACTTCCCGGAGTGAGACCGCCAGAGACTCTGCTGTCCAGGAGTGAGACCGCCAGAGACACCTCCGTCCAGGAGTGAGACCGCCAGAGTCCGCAAGGTACACATCCTTTGAGTAGTGATACCGCCAGAGACACCGCCGTCCAGGAGTGAGACCGCCAGAGACACCGCCGCACAGGACCACCAGAGACACCAACTTCCCGGAGTGAGACCGCCAGAGACTCTGCTGTCCAGGAGTGAGACCGCCAGAGACACCACCGTCCAGGACCGCCAGAGACACCAACTTCCCGGAGTGAGACCGCCAGAGACTCTGCTGTCCAGGAGTGAGACTGCCAGAGACACCACCACCCAGGACCGCCAAAGACAACACCGCCCAGGAGTGAGACCGCCAGAGTCCGCAAGGTACAAATCCTTTGAGGAGTGATACCGCAAGAGACACCGTCATCCAGTAGTGAGATCGCCAGACTCCGAGTCACCGCCGTCCAGGAGTGAGGCCGCCAGAAACACTGCTGTCCAGGAGTGAGGCCGCCAGAAACACTGCTGTCCAGGAGTGAGATCGCCAGAGACACTGCTGTCCAGGAGTGAGACCGCCAGAGACACTGCTGTCCAGGAGTGAGACCGCCAGAGACACTGCTGTCCAGGAGTGAGACCGCCAGAGACACTGCTGTCCAGGAGAGTGAGACCGCCAGAGACACTGCTGTCCAGGAGTGAGACCGCCAGAGACACTGCTGTCCAGGAGTGAGACCGCCAGAGACACTGCTGTCCAGGAGTGAGACCGCCAGAGACACTGCTGTCCAGGAGTGAGACCGCCAGAGACACTGCTGTCCAGGAGTGAGACCGCCAGAGACACTGCTGTCCAGGAGTGAGACTGCCAGAGACACCGCCTTTAAGAAGTGAGACCGCCAGAGACAATGCCTTTCAGGAGTGAGATCGCCAGAGACACCTCCTTCCAGGAGTGAGACCGCCAGAGACACCACCGTCCCAGAGTGAGACCGCCAGAGACACCACCATCCAGGAGTGAGACCGCCAGAGACACCACCATCCAGGAGTGAGACCGCCAGAGACACCACCATCCAGGAGTGAGACCGCCAGAGACACCACCATCCAGGAGTCAGACCGCCAGAGACACCACCATCCAGGAGTGAGACCGCCAGAGACACCACCATCCAGGAGTGAGACCGCCAGAGACACCACCATCCAAGAGTGAGACCGCCAGAGTCACCACCATCCAAGAGTGAGACCGCCAGAGTCACCACCGTCCAGGAGTGAGATCGCAAGAGACACCACCATCCAGGAGTGAGATCGCAAGAGACACCACCGTCCAGGAGTGAGATCGCAAGAGACACCACCGTCCAGGAGTGAGATCGCAAGAGACACCGCCGTCCAGGAGTGAGATCGCAAGAGACACCGCCATCCAGGAGTGAGATCGCAAGAGACACCGCCATCCAGGAGTGAGATCGCCAGACTCAGAGACACCGCCATCCAGGAGTGAGATCGCCAGACTCAGAGTCACCGCCATCCAGGAGTGAGACCGCAAGAGACACCGCCATCCAGGAGTGAGACCGCAAGAGACACCGCCATCCAGGAGTGAGACCGCAAGAGACACCCAGAGACACCGCCATCCAGGAGTGAGACCACCAGAGACACACTAACTTCCGGAAATGAGACCGCCAGAGATACCGCCCTCCAAGAGTGATACCGCAAGAGACACCGACATCCAGCAGTGAGACCACAATAGACACCACTGTCCAGGAGTGAGACCACCAGAGACACCGGCATCCAGGAGCGAGACCGCCAGAGACACCGACATCCGGGAGTGAGACCGCACTTGAATGTGCCTGATCCCACATGCTGGAATTAATTGCGAAAAACAAAACAAATGACGGGACAATCGTATATGCGCCACTCTCGTTTTTTCGATCAAAACCACCTTTTTGTCTTGTCTATTTCCTGCCTTAAAAATTGAACACGACGGGTAACAGCTACAGCTTGGCAACAGGTAAAGTAACCAGAAAGGAAGGAGTTAGAATGTAACTTTCTTGCAAATAAAATACAAGAATTGTAGCGAGAGTGAGATTGTCACAATTATGGTTCAATAAATCTTTATTTTGCACAACAGGAGGCCACAAAATTTCCCAATGCATTTCTGGTCTCGGCACTCCTCCTCCATCAGGGATTACAGAAGATCTTTTTTTCCCCCTGTTATCTCACCACATTTTAGTATTCTTTATGATTGTTATTTTTTTTTACTACTTTTTAATGGTTCAAGAAATTTTTATTGATTTTTTTCCATAAATATCACAGAATGCAAATAAATCACACAACTGCAAATCAGCAGAATTTTTACTACAGAGAATAAACTGGATAGACAGGAAACCTTGAAAAGGAGCCCAAGACGCCACCTACTGGTTTAAAAGGAGAATGCAATTTTTCCTATTTACCTTATTCCAAAAAATAATTGTACGTTTATATAACTATTAAACGCTCCATTGTAAAGTACTTTCAGCATTTTTTTACTACTTTTTATTAGGATATTATTCATATCTTGTTGTATTTATGTTTTTGTGGTGTTTACTACACACAGCAGCCTTGCTTAAACAGGGGTTGTTAGGGGTTTCTGGAGCTGCCCACCAATGTAAGGGACATTCTTCTCACTGATCACCAATGTAAGGAACATTCTTCTCACTGATCACCAATGTAAGGGACATTCTTCTCACTGATCACCAATGTAAGGGACATTCTTCTCACTGATCACCAATGTAAGGGACATTCTTCTCACTGATCACCAATGTAAGGGACATTCTTCCCACTGATCATTAAAATAAAAGGGACATTCTTCCCACTGATCACCAATGTTAGGGACATTCTTCCCACTGATCACCAATGTAAGGGACATTCTTCTCACTGATCACCAATGTAAGGGACATTCTTCTCACTGATCACCAATGTAAGGGACATTCTTCTCACTGATCACCAATGTAAGGGACATTCTCACTGATCACCAATGTAAGGGACATTCTTCTCACTGATCACCAATGTAAGGAACATTCTTCTCACTGATCACCAATGTAAGGGACATTCTTCTCACTGATCACCAATGTAAGGGACATTCTTCCCACTGATCACCAATGTAAGGGACATTCTTCTCACTGATCACCAATGTAAGGAGCATTCTTTCCACCGATCACATGTGAAGGGTTAATGCAGACCTCCGGAGTGGCGGATTGTGCGCGGGGAGAGCGGAGTTTCGCACACGGCGGTGTCAGAGATGACAAATTCTCTTCCTCTGGCCCTGCGGTCGCCACAAGCTGCTGTGTAAGCAGAGAGACTGAGAATTCGTTCTGCTGAATCAGATCGGAGATTACGCGCCAATCAGCAGAAACGCGATTCGATGAGTACACAGTGTGGCGTGTGTGTGCAGGGGACTGGGGAGATGAGACTACAAGGGGTGCGCTCTACACTCCAATTTTGCGTTTTTTTTTGCACTTTTTTTGCACATTTAGGGCAGGATATTATTTTCAATGGGCGGCAAATGCAGCAAATTAGTCCATGTTCCTTTTTGAGCCTCGATTGTTTTTTGCCACATTTGATGCGTGTCTTTTTCCCCCACGACAAATTTGCCGTCTTTTTGCCACATTTTGGGGGCCATTACCAATGAATGGAGACAGGCTTTCTATAATCATGCGTGAAAACGTGCGTTTTTACGTGCGTTCATGCAAAAACGCCAAAGTGCGAATGCTGCTTCATAGATCAGCAAAATATTTTGGCGATAATTTCACGACCGCTTCTTTTGAAGGCGATCGAATCCGTTAATCGAATGGAAAGATAAAGCAGGTGATTGCGTCCCTCTAGCAAGCCGTTGGCACAATGACAGGTCCTCCTGATTTTATTTAACCCCTCCCCCGCCGCCGGCGCCTTCTTCCTGCACCTCCCACTCTCTTCCATCCTTCCAGACTCCGCCAGCTGCCGTATGAGAAGAGTCAGAGATCCAAACATGTTTATCAGAAGCCTGGAGAGGAACACGAAGCTCTGCTGACTCGTCACCCACTCCACGGGGAGCCATCCCAAGGCTGCGCCGCGGCGTATGTGTGAGAGACAGCGGCGTGCCAAGCTGTGGCTAAAGACAGGGCTGCAGCCTGCTCACTGGGGGAGGGGGGGGGAGACTGAGGAAAGGTTTTTCCTGCCTGCAGCAGACTGATGAATGTAAGAATGTAGAATATTGAATAACAAGGAATTTTTATTTTTTTGGGGCTAAAGTTGGACTTTAAAAAGCTCCATTGAGTGCCGGGACAAGGGGTGGGCAAGAGGAACGGCTGCCCTGGGTACAGTGGGGAATTGAGGGGCTGTGCTAGGAGTGATTTGGAGAGGGAAGATTTTTACTGGAAGGGTGGATTTCTCTTAGGAATGAGGGATTTGGGGTGGAGGATTTGTGCCAGGAGGGGACATTTGGAGGGTTGGGGGTGGATTGGTGCTAGGAGAGGGAATTCGGGGGGGGTTGTGCTCAGAGGGGAGGTTTTAGGGAGTAAAGGATTTCTGCTATGAGGGGGGGGGGGGGGGGATTTGGAGAGGTGGATGATTTTTGCTGGGGGGGGGGGGGGATTTGTACTGGGAAGCGGAGGGGATTTTTGTTTGGGGAGAATTTTGGCTTGGCATCTTTGCCCTGGGCCCTAGATGACCTTGCCCTGGCACTGGCTCCAGATAATGACTTTACCTAGGCTGAGAGGATGTTGTCAGTCTGCTGCAGAAGGAGGCATTTCCTCAGTCACACCCCCCCCCCCAGTGATCAGACTGCAACACTATATCTTTTCATAGGCTGAGATGATGTCATCAGTCTGCTGCAGGCAGGAGGAAGCATCTCCTCAGTCCCCATCAGAGAGTCCCATGGAGCAGGTGTTCCCAGGGCTGGTGCAAGGATTTTTGACATCCTAGGGGGAAACCTCATTTTGCTGCCCCTCCTTGACTCCACCCCTGACTCCACCCACTTAGCCCAGCCCATGTACACCCCACCTTTTTAGTGAAGCGCCCATCAAATGAATGTTTGGTTGCTTCCATTAATTCGGGAGTCAGGGCACAGACACAGTCCACCTCTGCGCCTCTGACACTATGTACGGACGGAGCCGCGGCTAGCTTCTGATGCTGAGACTTAGCCGATTGCTACAGAGAGAGGAGAGTAGGAACACCAGTGGCCGGGCGCCCTAGGCAGCAGTGTGCCCCTAGGCGGCTGCCTAGTTTGTCTAGTGGTAGCACCAGCCCTGGATGTCCCCATCAGAGATATAAATAGGGCCAAAGATAAATCCAAGGGGAAAAAAAAAAAGACAAGCTTACCTTCCAACCAGCTCACAGACAACCTTCCTATCAGTATGAGTTAGACACAGGGGATTAGTCCGCAAACGAATGCGTGAGCCACAGACCTCGCCACGGCGCCCTGGTATCTGTGGCCCTAATGCAAACTTTTAAGTGTCTCCATAATGGAAGCCCATGTATTCTGATGGACAGGTGAGGGCAGGTGGACTGAAGGGAAGCCCCACCCCTTCTTAAAGGTACAGGAGCACACTGAGCACCCAGCAAGTGGCCCAATGGCTGCAAAGGTGGCAGTGCGAAGCCTGACCAATATAAATGACAGTCAGACAAAAAAAGGAGCCACTGCCCCCATCTATAACTGCCCATCGCAGGGAGCAGCATTGGGGTTAGACGGGTTCCTTTGGTTGTCTGTGAACTGGTCAGTAAGTAAGCTTGGATTTATCCTTGGCCCTGTTTATACCAATGTAGCCTTCCAATGCTGCTTACTGTGATGGGCAGTTATAGATGGGGGCAGTGGCACCTTTTTGTGTCCCCATCAGAGTGCAGGTGTCCTCATCAGAGTGTCCTCATCAGAGTGTCCCCACAAAGCAGGTGTCCCCATGAGAGAGCAGCTGTCCCCATCAGAGTACCCCCATAGAGCAGATGTCCCCATTAGAGAGCAGGGGTGCCCATCAGAGTGTCCCCATAGAGCACGTGTCCTCATCAGAGTGTCCCCATCAGAATGTCCCTATCAGAGGGCAGGTGTTCCCTACAGAGTGTCCCCATCAAAGAGCAGGTGTCCCCATGAGAGAGCAGGTGTCCCCATCACAATGTCCCCATAGAGCAGATGTCCCCATCAGAGAGCAGGTGTCCCCATCAGAGTGTCCCCATAGAGCAGGTGTCCCCATCAGAGTGTCCCCATAGAGCAGGTGTCCCCATCAGAGAGCAGGTGCCCCCATCAGAGTGTCCCCATAAGAATGTCCCTATCAGAGGGCAGGTGTCCTCAACTCCTGATCAGAGTGCCCCCATAGAGCAGGTGTTCCCATCAGAGAGCAGGTGTCCTCATCAGAGTGCCCCTATAGAGCAGGTGTCCCAATCAGAGAGCAGGTGTCCTCATCAGAGTGCCCCTATAGAGCAGGTGTCCCCATCAGAGAGCAGGTGTCCTCATCAGAGTGCCCCCATAGAGCAGGTGTCCCCATCAGAGAGCAGGTGTCCTCATCAGAGTGCCCCTATAGAGCAGGTGTCCCAATCAGAGAGCAGGTGTCCTCATCAGAGTGCCCCTATAGAGCAGGTGTCCCCATCAGAGAGCAGGTGTCCTCATCAGAGTGCCCCCATAGAGCAGGTGTTCCCATCAGAGAGCAGGTGTCCTCATCAGAGTGCCCCTATAGAGCAGGTGTCCCAATCAGAGAGCAGGTGTCCTCATCAGAGTGCCCCCATAGAGCAGGTGTCCCCATCAGAGAGCAGGTGTCCCCATCAGAGTGCTCCTATCGAGCAGGTGTCCCCATCAGAGTGCCCCTATCGAGCAGGTGTCCCCATCAGAGAGCAGGTGTCCCCAACAGAATGTCCCCATCGAGTAGGTGTCCCCATCAGAGTGCCCCTATCGAGCAGGTGTCCCCATCAGAGAGCAGGTGTCCCCAACAGAGTGTCCCCATCGAGCAGGTGTCCCCATAAGAGAACAGGTGTCCCCGTCAGCGTGTTCCCAGCAGAGTATCCCCATCAAAGTGTCCCCATCAGAATATCCCTATCAGAGGGCAGGTGTTCCTGTCAGGCCGCGTACACACGGCAGAGAACCTCGACGGGCAGAACACATCGTTCCGCCCGTCGAGGTTCTCTGCCGGCCGTCAAAATCGGCGACCCGCCCGTCGGGAATGGCAACCAGCCATTCATCCAGGCGGGCCGTCGAGCAAAAAGAGAGCGTGCTCTCTTTTCGCTCGACGGGATTCCCGACGGGCGGGGCGAGCGCTCCGTGTACACACGGCCGAGGTCCTCGCTGGAATGCAGCTTCCAGCGAGGTTCTCGCTGGTTTCCAGCGAGAACCTCGGTCGTGTGTACGCCGCCTCAGAGTTTCCCTATCAGAGTGCTGCTGGCCACCATAGACAGTAGTTCAGCGGGGATCTAGCGGACTGCCAGGCTGATGGTCCGTACTGGAGCGCCATCCGGCCCGCGTCCGTACCACGGTCCGCCATTTAATATAAGATCGAACAATCAGGTGTTTATAAACAAACAAAGAAAAATAAACTTTGTAACACATTTGTTTCCTCCCTGACCCCCCGGTGATGTTGATGATTGGTCGATGATCGATATAACACAGCGCTCCCATATTGGCCTGATAAGGATCTTCACCATCGCCCCTCCCCCCTTGTTCTATGAAGTCCAGTCATTGCGCTGCAGATTGGCGTATTATTAAAACACGCGACGGCGGGCATGAAGGCGCTTTTTCAAGTTCCCGCACAAAAAGCGCCGATGTGTAAATCTCTCCTGACCTCGGGGGATGGGGAACGTTTTATCCGCTGAGCCTGGAGAGGAGGGAAGCGATTTTTCGGCGAGATTGATGGAGCTGCGGAATGATCAATGTGGCCGTCAGAGGAACTTTGTTCCGAGCGGAAATTCTCAATTTTGCTGAAATCGCTGACGTGAAATCCGCGGGCAAAAAGATTTTTTTTTCTTAAGGATATTTATAGAGAAGAGCGCCAACAATGTACACAGCACTTTTCACATCAGCCCCCGACCCAAAGGAGCTCACAATCTAAGGTCTCCTACTAAGGCCAATTATCCTACCGGCATGTTTTTGTCAGTACAGGAAGAACATGCTAACTCCATGCAGATAATCTTGATCAGGATTTGATGTGCATGGGTGTCTGCAGGTAGGGGCAGGGGGGAAAGCGCCCCCCCCCCAGGGAATCAGCGATCAGCGAGCTATCCGCCATAGGCTTGCGCATGGGTTGTGCATACCTAAAATCTGCACCCTGTACATAGCACACGCCTGGAATCTGCACCTTGTACATAGCACACGCCTGGAATCTGCACCCTGTACATAGCACACGCCTGGAATCTGCACCCTGTACATACCACACGCCTGAAATCTGCACCGTGTACATAGCACACGCCTGGATTCTGCACCCTGTACATACCACACGCCTGGAATCTGCTCCCTGTACATAGTACACGCCTGGAATCTGCACCCTGTACATAGCACATGCCTGGATTCTGCACCCTGTGCATAGCACACGCCTGAAATCTGCCCCTGTACATAGCACACGCCTGGATTCTGCACCCTGTACATAGAACACGCCTAGAATCTGCACCCTGTACATAGCACAGGCCTGGAATCTGCACCCTGTACATACCACATGCCTGAAATCTGCACCCTGTACATAGCACAGGCCTGGAATCTGCACCCTGTACATAGCACACGCCTGGAATCATTTGGCCATCCTGCCAGGCGCAGGAATCCCGCACCCTTCGCCGTCATGCTGTAGGCTCTCTTTGATGGCGATATGGTTGGTTTTTGCATCCGCTGCCAACGCCAGCATCCTGTGCCAGGATAAAGAGGAGGCACGACCCTCCCATGTGCACCTCCTAGCTGCCAAGACTTTGTATAAATGAGTATAAAGTTGTCGTTGTGTGTAATTGGCACAATATTGGGGGAGGGGGGGGGGTGCCGAACGAATGTGCCAGTTGTCTGTACTACTTTGGTCCGATTTTGATGCCATTTACACAGGCATTCATTGAAATCGCGGCCGCGAATCGCGGCAAAATCGCGGTAAAATCGCGCGACTTTGAAATCCTACAAGTGTGAAAGGGACCTAGAGGTACGATGGTGGTGAAGGACAATATGGCCCGGATTCACAGAGATGGGCGCATATTTACGCCGGCGTAGCGCACACATAGTACGCTACGCCGGCGCAGCGCGGAGAGGCATGCACTGAATTCAGCCAGCTATTGCTCCCAACTCTGCGCCGGCATAGCGTACATTTCGAAGGCGCAGGCTGGCGTAAGTGGAAGTAGGTGGAAGTGGGCTGGAAGTGGGCATGATTCATGCTAATGAAGAGTGACCCCATGCAAATGATGGGCCGGGCGCTGGGTGCATGCGTCGAGACGTGGACGTATCCCCGTGCGCATGTGCACAACCACGTTGGAACAACTACCTAAGATACGCCGGATCACTGTTTACGCCGTGAACGTAACCTACGCCCAGCCAGACCCTCGTCGGCCCATATTCACAGATGTCCAACGTACAATACGTAGGCTTGTGTTCCCTGGTCCATACCTTTGCATGGGTTGCGCCTCATCTATGGGGAATAACTTTACGCCAAACGTAAAACTCACGCAAACCGCGTAAATCATGCGCCGGGCGCAAGTACGTTGGTGAATCGGCGTATCTCCCTCATTTGCATATTTGAATAGAAAATCAATGGGAGCGCCACATGCGTCCAGCGTAAATATGCGCCCACTCTACGCCGGCGTAGGCAAGTTATGTCGGTGGGATGAAGTCTGTTTTTAGGCGTATCTATGTTTGTGTGTCCGGCGCAGAGATACGACGGCGCATATTTGTACTTACGCGGCGTATCTGGAGATACGTCGGCGCAAGTGCTTTGGAAATCCGGGCCGTTGTCTTTATGGAACAGTGGTGTTTTTTTGTAGAGCAGGGAAGCAGGACAAGTTGTCTTTATGGACGATTAAAGGTACGGTGGGAGTTTTTTGGAGGGCGGGAATGCAGGATAATTTGTCTTTATGGACAGTAAAGGTACGGTAGTGGTTTTTCGGAGAGTGGGGATGCAAGTCCAGTTGTCGTTATAATGGTTAAAGGTATGGGGGTGGTCTTTCAGAGAGCAAGAAAGGAGGACAAGCTGTCTTCATGGACGGTTAAAAATACGGTCATACGGTGGTGTTTTTTTTCGGAGAGTGGGGATGCAGGTCCAGTTGTCTTTATGGGCGGTTAAAGGTATGGTGGTGGTCTTTCAGAGTGCAAGGATGCATGCAGAACAAACTGTCTTCTTGGATGGTTAAAAGGTATGGTGGTGTTTTTTTTGGGGACCGTGGTTTTTCTGAGAGTGGGGTTGCAGGTCCAGTTGTCCTCAGGATAGTTAAAGGAAAGGTGGTGTTTTTTTGGAGGATGGTGGTTTTTCGGAGAGTGGGAAAGCGGCTCCAGATGTCTATATGGACAGTTGAAAGTATGATGGTGGTTTTCGGAGAACTGGAGTGCAGGTCCAGTTGTCTTTACGGATGGTTAAAGGTATGCTGGTGGTCTTTCAAAAAGCAAGGATGCAGGACAATCTGTCTTTATAGACGGTGAAAGGTACGGTGGTGTTTTTTCGGAGAACTGGGGTGCAGGTCCAGTTGTCTTTAGGATGGTAAAAGGTATGGTGGTGTTTTTTTGGAGGACGGTGGTTTTTCGGAGAGTGGGGATGCAGGTCCAGTTGTCTTTATGGGCAGTTAAAGGTATGGTGGTGGTCTTTCAGAGTGCAAGGATGCATGCAGAACAAACTGTCTTCTTGGATGGTTAAAAGGTATGGTGGTGTTTTTTTGGAGGAGGGTGGTTTTTCGGAGAGTGGAGATGCTTGTCCAGTTGTCTTTATGGTAAGGTGACCAGATTTTTAAAATTAAATCCGGGGACATATTTTTTTTTTACTTGTAATGGCGGCAATCAGTGACTCTCTGCCCGTCACCACCCGCCTCACAGCCTGTCAAGTCTTACTCTTCAGGCCCCGGCTACTACTGGATGGGGAGCGGAGGAAGATCACTCCACCAGGGAAGGCAAGGAGATAAGCAGGCAGGTGGCTGGCCGGGATTTGAGCCAAGGCAGAAGAACATGAGAGTGGAGCCGAATGGGCATGCACCCGAAACTGAAGAAATATTCCCTCCGCTCCGACCAGGGGATGTCTGGTCACCCTACTTTATGGACAGTTGAAGGTACGGTGGTGGTTTTTCGGAGAGCTGGGGTACAGATCCAGTTGGCTTTATGGACATTTATATGTACAGTGGTAGTTTTTCTGAGAGCAGGGAAGCAGGACAAGTTGTCTTTATGGACCATTAAAGGTACAGTGGTGGTTTTTCAGGAAGCGGGGATGCGGGTCCAGTTGTCTTTATGGACTGTTAAAAGTACAGTGGTATTTTTTTGAAGAGTGGGGATGCGGGTCCAGTTGTCTTTTTGGCGGCGGTTAAAGGTACGTGGTGTTTTTTTGGAGAGTGGGGATGCGGGTCGAGTTGTCTTTATGGACAGTTGAAGGTAGGGTGGTGGATTTTCGGAGAGTGGGGATGGGGGTCCAGTTGTCTTTATGAATGGTTACAGGTACGGTGGTGGTGTTTCGGAGAGTGTGGATGCAGGAGGAGTCGTCTTTATGAACGGGTACAGGTACGGTGGTGGTTTTTCGGAGAGTGGGGATGCGGGTCCTGTCGTCTTTATGGGCGGTTAAAGGTACGTGGTGTTTTTTTGGAGAGTGGGGATGCGGGTCGAGTTGTCTTTATGGACAGCTGAAGGTACGGTGGTGGATTTTCGGAGAGTGGGGATGGGGGTCCAGTTGTCTTTATGAATGGTTACAGGTACGGTGGTGGTGTTTGGGAGAGTGTGGATGCAGGAGGAGTCGTCTTTATGAACAGGTACAGGTACGGTGGTGGTTTTTCGGAGAGTGGGGATGCGGGTCCTGCCGTCTTTATGGGCGGTTAAAGGTACGCAGTGTTTTTTTCGGAGAGTGGGGATGGGGGTCCCGTTGTCTTTATGGACTATTTAAGGAGAGTGTGGATGCAAGAGGAGTCGTCTTTATGAACGGTTAAAGGTATGGTGGTGGTTTTTTCGGAGAGTGTGGATGCAGGAGGAGTCGTCTTTATGAACGGTTACAGATACGGTGGTGTTTTTTTCGGAGAGTGGGGCTGCGGGTCCAGTTGTCTTTATGGACTATTTAAGGTACGGTGGTGGTTTTTCGGAGAGTGTGGATGCAGGAGGAGTCGTCTTTATGAACGGTTACAGGTACGGTGGTGTTTTTTCCGGAGAGAGGGGATGCGGGTCCAGTTGTCTTTATGAACGGTTACAGGTACGGTGGTGATTTTTCCGGCGAGCGAAGACGCGGGTCGCGCCCACTCTGACCCTGGAACACAAAGTGCCACTTACTGTACGTAAGAGAGAAAACACAGCCAGGGGAGTGAAGGCCACACACACAATTCGCCGATCCTCACAATGCGGCGGATATTTCTCCAGCTGAATCAACAATGACAATGTGAAGGCCACACGGAAAATAAATGTACCGCGCTCTCCGTGTGCCGTAGCAGTTAACCCCTCCCATGCCAGCAAGCTGCGTCATCTGATCGGTCTTGGCGGCGGTGTGAAGATCCTGCGGCGGCTGCGGGGTTAATGGAGCCACATTGAAGGGGAGATAGGTGTGTGTGTGTGTGGGGGGGGGTCTCTGTACCAGCTAGAACAAAGCCGGACCTGAATGGGCCGAGATGAAAAGCAGAAACATAAAGTGATGAGCGGCGCGGAGGGTACAGATTTTGCGCGAGATGCAGCCTGCGGGGGCAGCGGCGAGACAATGGAAACCGGCTCCTCATATAAAGATATATGGAGGGGATGGGGGCGCAAAAACTGTAACGTGAAGGTGGGGCAAACTCAGAATTTTCTACCCCCGCCCAAAAAAAGCATAATATCCTACAACCCAAAGAGCTCATTTATACTTATTATTGGTAACATTGTAGCTACAAATGTATCTCGTTACATTGCAATAAGTGAATGGCTTATAATTCTCTGTACAGAACACAGACTGGGAGAGGGAGGGGCCGTGCTATCGACCAATCATAGTGTCCTTTGTGTATTTCTCCCAGATCTGTGCACTAATCCAGTGTGAGACTTCCTGTAATAAAGACCGCCCACTGCTGCTCTCTCTCCTTGTGCAGGGGGCTGGTCTTGTCTCCGCCCCTTCCTGTAGTTTTCTGCAGGCAGCCTGTAATGGGTGGAGCCTGATTGTCCCCTCCCACCGCTCTGCTCTCTCACCTTGTGCATGGTGACTGGTCTTGTCTCCGCCCCCTCCTGTTGTTTTCTGTAGTAGGCGGAGCTTGCTTGTCCCCTCCCACAGCTCCGCTCTCTTTGGTACTGCAGGGTGACTGGGCTTGTCTCTGCGCCCTCCTCAGTCTGTAGTAGGTGGAGCCTGCTGTCTCCCTCACACATTTTTATTGGTAACATTGTAGCTACTGTAAATGTAGCAAATGTTACATTGCACCTGTGGTGGGTGGAGCCTGAATAACCCCTCCCACAGCTCTGCTCTCTCTCTCTCTCTCTCTCTCTCTCCTTGTGCAGGATGACTGGTCTTGATTCCGCCCCCTCCTGTAGTTCTCTGCAGGCAGCCTGTAATGGGTGGAGCCTGCTTGTCCCCTCCCACCGCTCTGCTCTCTCACCTTGTGCAGGGTGACTGGTCTTGTCTCCGCCCCCCTCCTGTTGTTTTCTGTAGTAGGCGGAGCTTGCTTGTCCCCTCCCACAGCTCTGCTTTGTTTTCTACTGATAGATGACTGGGCTTGTCTCTGCCCCCTCCTCAGCCTGTAGTAGGTGGAGCCTGCTGGGTCCCTCCCACATTTTTATTGGTAACATTGTAGCTACTGTAAATGTAGCAAATGTTACATTTCACTAAGGACTAGGGTTATAAGTTCACAGACTGGGAGAAGGAGGGGCTGTGCTATGGGGCAATCGCACGAAAAAGGAGCACGCTGACAGCAGGAGTGAGCAAAGAATCAACCAATGCCGGTTTTTCAGTGTCCAATCAATGGGGAGCGACTTGTCATGTGAACTTTCAAGTCGCATGGCAAGTCGCGGCCGTGCGAAATAGGCCTGAGGCTTCATTTGCATATTGTGTGGCCGGGACAGGCGCTGCCGCTCTTGATTTTTACGTTTGCGCGATTTTCACGCAATCCCTCGATTCGCGCATATGGGCATTCCGTTCGCTTCGACGAGGCTGCCCTACGTGCGTTTGTCACCCGAAAAAAAGCCGCTGCTCCTTTTTTGGGGCGACAAGCCCAGCCCGATTTTTCAATGCGTTTTATTTTTTGCCACGATCGCCGCACGATTCTGACATGCGAAGATCGCGGCAGGATCGCACCGTGTTCGGGGGGTGCCATTTCGCCGCAATTTGGAATCGCGGCGAATTCTGCGACACTGAGACGGGGTTTTATTTTATTTTTTAGGACGCTACAAAGAAGCAGAAGTGTACTCTCTCCGTAGATTTCTAGATGGTTGGCAGCCCCCCAAAGTGCGTGTCGGGGGGGGGGGGGGTTAACATGGCAGCGAGTCCGGCTCGCACCTGGGCCCCCTCGGCTCCTTCGCATCCAATTAAAAAGGAGAAAACACTGGGACCGCGGCCCGGAGTGATTTATGTTATTCATTTAGTGCTGACTCTCCTTCGGATGAGCCGCGCTGAGACGGCGGGGGGGGCGGTTGGTTTACCGTTTGTACTCCCGGATTTGGCGATGTTAACATATCACTGCAGCGCCGCTCCTGAGAATTCCGATGAATCGAGCGTTCTTCTTTATTTATCAAATGTTTTTTTCTAGAGGTTCCTCACTCTTCACAGGAAGCACTTCAATGGCTACTTTCATTATTTGCCCTGGTGATCCTGCCACAAAGGACTTTGTTAAGGCACTTCCTGTTACAGGGTGACAACGCTGTGTCCCTGTCTCCCAGTTGTGCTTCCGTGTTGTCACCCTGTCTGAACAAGGATGACAGGGTGACAACCCAGGAGCACAATTGGGAGACAGGGACACAGGCTCTTCCTGTGACAACGCCGTGTCCCTATCTCCCAGTTGTGCTCCTGGGTTGTCACCCTTTCTGAACAAGGATGACAGGGTGACAAACCAGAAGCACAATTGGGAGACAGGGACACAGGCTCTTCCTGTTATGCATACCTCCCAACCGTCCCGCGAAATCCTGCGGTCCCGCGATAAGTGCTGGAGTGCCGCGAATCCGCGGCCCCCCTCCCCCCCGCGATTATCCAGCGGTCAAATGCTGGAGTCCCGCAAACCTCAACAACTATGATCCGCGTCACCCCCCCGCTCAACAACTCCGATCCGATCGGCACTCCCAAAAATGTCCTGCCATGGAAATTTTAAAATGTTGGGAGGTATGTTATAGGGTGACAACGCTGTGTCCCTGTTTACCAATTGTGCTCCTGCGTTGTCACCCTGTCATCTTTGTTCAGTCACTTCCCATTATTGGGTGACAACACTCTGTCTCCCTATTGTGCTCCTGTGTTGTCCCTTTTTCATCCTTGCTTTGGTACGTTCTGTTATAGAGTGACAACGCTGTGTCCCTTTCTCTCTATTGTGCTCCTGGGTTGTCACCCTTTCTGAACAAGGATGACAGGGTGTCAAACCAGGAGCACAATTGGGAGACAGGGACACAGGCTCTTCCTGTTATAGGGTGACAATGCTGTGTCCCCGTCACCTAATTGTGCTCCTGCGTTGTCACCTTGGCATCCTTGTTCAGGCACTGCCTGTTATAGGGTGACAACGCAGTATCACTGTATCCAAATTGTGCCAATGTGTTGTCACCCTTGTTCAGGCACTTACTGTTTTAGAGTGACAACGCTGTGTCCCTGTCTCCCAATTGTGCTCCTGAGTTGTCATCCTTGTTCAGGCACTTCCTGTTATAGGGTGACAACGCACTATCCCTGTCTCCCAATTGTGCTCTTGGGTTGTCACCCTGTCTGAACAAGCATGACACAGTGACAAACCAGGAGCACAATTGGGAGACAGGGACACAGGCTCTTCCTGTGATAGGGTGACAACGCTCTGTCCCTGTCACCCAATTGTGCTCCTGGTTTGTCACCCTGTCATCCTTGTTCAGACTCTTCCTGTTATAGGGTGACAACACAGTATCACTTTATCCCAATTGTGCCAATGTGTTGTCATCCTTGTACAGGCACTTACTGTTTTAGAGTGACAACGCTGTGTCTCTGTCTCCCAATTGTGCTCCTGTGTTGTCACCCTGTCATCCTTATTCAGGCACTTCCTGTTACATGGTGACAACGCGGTGTCCCTGTCTCAATATTGGTCAGAGACTGCAGACATAGTACAGGAGATGGTCAGAGACTGCAGACATAGTACAGGAGATGGTCAGAGACTGCAGACATAGTACATGAGATGGTCAGAGACTGCAGACATAGTACAGGAGATGGTCAGAGACTGCAGACATGATACAAGAGATGGTCAGAGACTGCAGTCAGGATACATGAGATGGTCAGAGACTGCAGATATGATACAGGAGATGGTCAGAGACTGCAGACATTATACAAGTGATAGTCAGAGACTGCAGACATGTTACATGAGATGATCAGAGACTGCAGACATACTAAAGAGATGGTCAGAGACTGCAGATATACTAGAGGAGATGGTCTGAGACTGCAGACATAATACAGGAGATGGTCAGAGACTGCAGACATGATACAAGTGATAGTCAGAGACGGCAGACATGATACAAGAGATGGTCAGAGACTGCAGACATGTTACATGAGCTGATCAACGACTGCAGACATACTACAGGAGATGGTCAGAGACTGCAGACATGATACAAGAGATGGTCAGAGACTGCAGACATGTTACATGAGCTGATCAACGACTGCAGACATACTACAGGAGATGGTCAGAGACTGCAGACATGATACAGGAGATGGTCAGAGACTGCCGACATACTACAAGAGATGATCAGAGACTGCCGACATGATACAGGAGATAGTCAGAGACTGCAGACCTACTACAGGAGATGTTGGAGACTGGGAACATGCTTTAGGAGACTGATAGAAATAACTTCTATTAGGGAAACACAGATTAGTGTCTGAAGGGGCCCCCGGGGGACAAACAGAAAGTACCAAAGGGCCACAAGCGGCCCCTGGGCTGCAGGTTGGGCAGCAGGGCCTTAACCTGTACACAAGGAACCTACAACGTACAACCGCACGTTATCTACATATCCTCCTCCCTGAGTCTTCCCACTTATGACGATTGCTCATCTCCGGAGCAGCGAGCGCCGATCACGCGCGGCCCCTCGGTCACCGACGGGTTAATGATGCTTCTGCATTTCTCCGCGGGCCGGTCCGCTGTGGATGGGTTGTCATGGCAACGGCCAAAAGCACTTTAAACAAATATAATTCATTAACAGACAGGAATGAAAGAACATGGAGAATCGCATCAACCGCCGCCGAGGATCGCAATGCAATCATGTTGACATTAATCTCCTGTTTATATTGTCTTTACACTGATAATAATCTCCGTGGCACGAGCGCTCCCCTCCCCCCTCCATATAATCTGCACAATATCATAATGTAAATTTTATTTGTGATCTGCCCTGCGGTCCCGGGATCAGAGGGGTCTCTCGCACACGCAGGGGGCCGCCGGGGATGGGGGAGGGGAGGGAAGGGGGGAAGAGGGCTAGGAGGGGTGTTTAGAAAAAACTTAGGCAGGACTGTGTTATATATACTGTATATATATATATATATATATATATATATATATATATATATATATATATATATAAAAATATAAAATATTTTAATATAATACAATATAATTATGGGGGAGGGGGTAAACGAGGGCTAGGAGGGGTGTTTAAGAACAACGTAGGCAAGACTGTGCATATATATATAATACAATACAATCTAATCCATATAATACAATATAATATAATATAATATAATACAAACAATATAATATATTATCATATTGTAATATAATAAAATAAAATATAAAATATTGTAATATCATATAATATAAAATATTATTATATAATATAATATATAATATCGTATTATATTAAAATATATTATATGATATTATATTAAATCGTATTATATTATGTTGTATTGCTTATATTATTATATTTTGTATTACATTGTATTATTTGTATACTATTATATTGTAATATATTAAAGTATAAGATCATATAATATAATATTAACAATATAATATAATATAATATAATACAAACAATATATTATAATATTATATAAACAATACAATATAATATATTATAATATATTATAATACAATAACATTTAATACAATGCAATGCAAGCAATACGATATAATATAATATAATATATTATATTGTATTGTTTGTATTATATTATAATATATTATATTATATAAAATCATATTATAATATATTACATTGTTTATATTATATTGTTTATATTATATTTTATTGTATTGTTTTTATTATAGTATATTATATTATATGCTATTATTACATAATATATTATATTGTATTATTCGTATTCTATTATAATGTCATATAATACAATATAATATAATATATTATAATATCATATAAAATAATAGAATATTATATAATATAATATATTATATTGTATTGTTTTTATTATATTATATATTACATTATATAAAATCATATTATATTTCATTGTTTATATTGTATTGTTTGTATTATATTATAATATATTATATGATATTATATTATATTAAATTGTATGGCTTACATTATATTATTTTGTATTATATTGTATTATTCGTATAATATTATATTGTAATAAAATACAATATAATATAATATATTATATCATATAATATAATATAAAACAATATAATATTATATAATATAGTATAATATATTATATTATATTGTTTGTATTGTATTATAATATATTATATGATATTATATTAAATCATATTATATTATATTGTTTTGCTTATATATTATTATTTTCTATTATATTGTATTATTTGTATACTATTCTATTGTAATATAATACAATATAATATATTACATTATAACATCATATAATATAACATAAACAATACAATATAATATAATATGCCAAGTTAATCTAAATGAATAAACTCAAAGCAGTGTGCTGGTGGGGAATCATATAGCGAATCACAAAGCTCCTCACAGTGTGCATTAGAACAACAATTAAAGGGCACAGTGGTGACAATTGATGGCACAGTGGTAACAAGTGATGGCACAGTGGCTGCGTTTGATGGCATGGCACAGTGGTGACAATTGATGGGCACAGTGGTGATAAATGATGGCACAGTGGCTGTGTTGCATGGCACAGTGGCGACAATTGATGGCATGGCACAGTGGCGACAATTGATGGCATGGCACAGTGGCGACAATTGATGGCACAGTGGTGAAAATTGATAGCATGGCACAGTGGCTGCATTTGATGGGCACAGTGCAATTTTTTTTTCCGCTTGTTTGCGCCCCCCAATATTTTTGAGCACCAGCCACCACCGGTGTCGACGACGGGGGAGGGGAAGAATAGGATTTCGGTTTATATCGGATTATATCGGATTTTAGTGATTGGGTTTAGATCCAATTCTTTTAAATAAAACTTTGTCCTGCATTTTCTAAGACCCCCGTTATTATCCCCCGGACGGCTTATCCTGCCGCGTCTCCGCCTTCTAACTCATCCTAAAAACAGCCAGCCACCCCAGATCCCGCAATTCCCCAATCCGCCGCTTCATGTAAAGCGGTCCCGGAGGACCTCGGAACGCGCTGCACAGAACTTGTTTATAAAACTGGAAAATAAATACTGCATTTAAATCCTCCGAACCTCATAAATATTTACTTAAAAAGCTTCAGAATTACGACTGGCTGACGATAAGTGAAAGGAACAGGGACATGCGGCGAAAAGGGGGGGAGATTGTACGGCGCAGTCGGCCGGATCCGGCCATCCGCCGGACGTCCGTGCAAAACCAGGGACCTCTGCAGGAGGCTTCTGCCACGCCGGGGGCCCCCGCGTAGCGGCCCCCGTCCGTCACGTCGCCTCCCGCAGGTTTAATGAACTCACAAATCTCAATTAGTGAAAACATTTGCTAAGCTATTAAATTATTCAGATCACACAAAATAATTTTCCTACACGCTCCCAGGGACGGCGCGGGTCCTCCGAGAGATGTCAGAGGAAGAGCGTGGCGCTGTGTTTACATTCCGCTGTGTGCGCCGGGAGGTTCGGCGGGCCGGGGATGGGAAGGGGGGGGAGCACACTGCGCACTCTCCGACGCTTGTGTTCTCATTGATTTGTCCTATTTTATAAGTTAGTACTGTAAATGGAAAGGATGCAATAATGGCGGGCTGACCAGAAATGCGCTACAAGGAACAGAGCCAGGGAGACGTGTAATACATTGTAGATAAGCATGTAGACACCTGACTATCACACCTATAGGAGCTTGTTAAACACCCCATTCCAAAACCATAGCCATTAATATGGAGGTGCCCCCCAACATGACCATTAATATGGAGTTATCTCTCAACTTGGCCATTAATATGGAGTTGTCCTTCAACTTGGCCATTAATATGAAGTTGGCCTTCAACATGGCCATAAATATAGAGTTGGCCTTCAACCTGGCCATTAATAGGGAGCTGGCCTTCAACATGGCCATTAATATGGAGTTATCTCTCAATTTGACCATTAATATAAAGTTGGCCATTAATATGAAGTTGGTCTTCAACATGGCCATTAATATGAAGTTGGCCTTCAACTTGGCCATTAATATGGAGTTGGCCTTCAACATGGCCAATAATATAGAGTTATCTCTCAACTTGGCCATTAAAATAAAGTTGGCCATTAATATGGAGTTGGTCTTCAACATGGCCATTAATATGAAGTTGGTCTTTAACATGGCCAATAAAATGAAATTGGCCTTCATACTGGCCATTAATTTAGAGTTGGCCTTCAACATGGCCAATAATATGGAGTTATCTCTCAACTTGGCCATTAATATAAAGTTAGCCTTCAACTTGGCCATTAATATGGAGGTGGTCTTCAACTTGGCCATCAATATGGAGTTGGTCTTCAACATGGCCATTAATATGAAGTTGGCCTTCAACATGGCCATTAATATGGACTTACCTCTCAAATTGGCCATTAATATGGAGTTGGCCTTCAATATGGCTATAACAATGGAGCTGCCACCCCCTCCATGGCCATTAATATGGAGTTCCCCCTCATGTCACTTAATATGTAATTTCCCTTGAACATGGCCAATAATATGGAGTTATCTCTCAACTTGGCCAATAATATAAAGTTGGCCTTCAACTTGGCCATTAATATGAAGTTGGCCTTCATAATCGCCATTAATATGAAGCTGGCCTTCAGCCTGGTCATTATTATGGAGTTTCCCCTCAACATGGCCATTATTATTGAGTTACCTCTCAAATTGGCCATTAAAATGGAGTTGGCCCTCAACATGGCCATTAATATGGAGCTGCAACCCTATTCCATGGCCATTAAAATAGAGTTCCCCCTCAACATGGCACTTAATATGTAGTTGCCCTTCAATATGGCCATTAGCATGGTGTCATCTCTCAACATAGCCATTATTATGGAGTTGCCCTGCAACCTGGCCATTATTACGGAGCTGCCCCCTCTGATTCCCTCCCACCCGGACATTAACATGGTGTTATCTCTCAACATAGCCATTTTTATGGAGTTGCCCATCAATTTTGCCAATAATTTGAAGTTATCTCTCAAACTGGTCATTAATATGGAGTTGGCCTTCAACATGGCCGTTAATATGCAATTACCCTTCAACATGGCTATGAACATGGTGTTATCTCTCAACATAGTCATTATTATGAAGTTTTCTTTCAATATGGCCATTAATATGGAGCTATCCCCCCTGTCCCCCATGGCCGTTAATATGGAATAGCCCCTCAACAAGGCAATTCATATGGACCTGACCCCCCTCATGACCATTAATATGGAGTTGTCCCTTATCATGGCCATTAATATGGAGTTGCCCCACAATTGCCATTAATATGGAGTTGCCACACCCCTCCATGGTCATTATATGGACCATGGCCAATCAGTGTGGACTTTCCCCTCAACATGGCCAATAATATGAAGTTGACCCTCAATATAGCCATTAATATGGAATTGCCCCACAATGGCTATTAATATGGAGTTGCCACCCCCCCTCCATGATCATTACGTAGAGTTGCCCCCCATCTCCAATGCCAATTAATATGGAGTTGCCCCTCAACATGGGCATTATTATGGAGTTGCTCCTCAGCATAGCCATAGTTGCCCCACAATGGCCTTAAATATATTTATATATACAGTATATCTACCTCTCAAATCCCCCCCCCCTCTAGCACAACCTGCCTCCCCCCACACCAATTTCCCTCTCCTAGCACAAATACCCCCAATCATCCCTACTAGCACAAATCCCCCCCAGAAAAAATGTCCCTTCCTAGCACAATCCCCCCTCTACCATATCACCTCTTCTTACACAGACCCTCCCAAACACCCCCTCAGAGCACAAATCTTCTTCCCCCATCCCCTCCTTCCAACACAAACCCCCCTAAATGACCAATTTTAGCACTCCCCCCCCCAACCCACCAAATGTCTCCTCCTAGAACACTTTTTACCCTCTGCCGCCCCCCCAAATTCCCCCTCCCAACACAAACCCCCAAGTCACTTTGCTTGCGGACAACCTCACATGATATCACAGTGCCCAGGACAGCTACCGTTCCTGCCCACCCCTCGTCCCAGCCCTGGGAACCAAGGCTTAGTATTACATTTTCACCTGTTACCCACATGTCTCATATAAAAGGATCCCTCACACCATAGCACACCTTCACCCTACTTATGGAAACCCACAATGAAAACATATTGGAAAGAAACAACTTGTCATGGATATGCAATAAAGTCTGGCAGCTTACCTGTCTCCATGTGTTGATTAGAGGCCTGACTCTCTTCCTGGCTGTCTTTTATCACCTTCCTCCCTGTATGGCTCCACCCCAGGCCATCCCAGGAAGCCTATATTAACCACCGCACTGCTGGTCTGCTTTGCTGTTCAACTTTGTTTGTAACTTGAGTTCCTGCCTGCCGTGTGCTAAGTTTACCTTTCTGTGTACTGACTTTGCCTCATCTCTGACTTCTCCTGTTTGCCGCTTTCCCTGACTTTTGGCCTGTTCCTTGGTTACCCTTGTCTGCCTGTTGCCCCGACCTCGTCTTACCCATCACTATCGCTTTGGTGCCTGTGTGCTGCTTCACCTCTCTCCCTACAGAGCGTGACCTAGGGGACCCCAGGGACCGCAACCTGGATCCAGCTGCAGCGAAGACCATCCTCACCACTAGAGGCTCCGGTGAACACCAAGGTGGGCCTTAGACTCCGCGCACTGGGGAATCTTGTGGTCACGCTTCCTCTCTGTTCGCAGCAGTCGGCTATAGGGTTCACTTTGGTGCATCCCTGACCCCAATGGGGTGCACTTGTCACCTGGCCACAGGTGACCTGACACAACTCCCCCCCACAATGTTGAACCCAGTCGCCAGAGATACTATACTTACCGTCTCCTCTCCTATCCACTCTTTGGATCTTTGCTGCATCCCTGATAAAACATATTGGGATATTCCAGGTATAAGGAACATGTGCATGCTTTCCTGGATCTTCCATAATGCATTGCTTAGTGCCCGTGTGGACAACAATACCAAATGATATCTATGTGTCTCATCCAGCTACAGTATATCTCCTCTTTTACATTTTCTTATTTCTATATATCTCTTCAATCAATCTATTTCGCTCATGTATCTATCTATCTATCTATCTATCTATCTATCGATCGATCGATCGATCGATCTATCATCAACCTTATTTTACCATGGGGTTTCCAGCACTAAATAAGGGACAACCCTCCTCCCCACTCTTTTCCACTAGCCCTTCACCCATACCCAGGGCCGTCTTAATAGCATCATGGGCCCCTGGACAAAGTAATGCTCTGGGGCCCCTACAATGGAGACAGCACAGGTAAACAGACCAGATATCCCCCCAGCACTCTGACCCCTCTACACCCAGATATCCTCCCCAGCACTCTGACCCCTCTACACCCCAGATCTCCCCCCAGCACTCTGATCCCTCTACACCCCAGATCTCTCCCCAGAACTCTGACCCCTCTACACCCCAGATCTCCCCCCAGCACTCTGATCCCTCTACACCCCAGATCTCCCCCCAGCACTCTGATCCCTCTACACCCCAGATCTCCCTCCAGCACTCTGATCCCTCTTCACCCCAGATCTCCCCCAGCACTATGATCCCTCTACACCCCCCCAGATCTCCCCCCAGCACTCTGATCCCTCTACGCCCCAGATCTCCCCCAGCACTCTGACCCCTCTACACCCCATATACCCCCAAGCACTCTGATCCCTCTACACCCCATACCCCCCCCCCAAGCACTCTGATCCCTCTACACCCCAGATATCCCCCCCAGCACTCTGATCCCTCTACACCCCAGATCTCCCCCCAGCACTCTGATCCCTCTACACCCCAGATACCCCCCCCCCAGCACTATGATGCCTCTACACCCCAGATCTCCCCCCAGCACTCTGATCCCTCTACACCCCAGATCTCCCCCAGCACTCTGATCCCTCTACACCCCAGATATCCCCCCCAGCACTCTGATCCCTCTACACCCCAGAAATCCCCCCAGCACTCTGACCCCTCTACACCCCAGATCTCCCCCAGCACTCTGATCCCTCTACACCCCAGATATTCCCCCAGCACTCTGACTCCTCTACACCCCAGATATCCCCCCAGCACTCTGACCCCTCTACACCCCAGATCTCCCCCAGCACTCTGATCCCTCTACACCCCAGATCTCCCCCCAGCACTCTGACCCCTCTACACCCCATATCCCCCCCAGCACTCTGATCCCTCTACACCCCAGATCTCCCCCCGGCATTCTGATCCCTCTACACCCCAGATATCCCCCCAGCACTCTGATCCCTCTACACCCCAGATCTCCCCCCAGCACTCTGATCCCTCTACACCCCAGATCTCCCCCAGCACTCTGATCCCTCTACACCCCAGATCTCCCCAGCACTCTGATCCCTCTACACCCCAGATCTCCCCCCAGCACTCTGATCCCTCTACACCCCAGATATCCCCCCCAGCACTCTGATCCCTCTACACCCCAGATATCCCCCAGCACTATGATCCCTCTACACCCCAGATCTCCCTCCAGCACTCTGATCCCTCTTCGATCGATCTATCATCAACCTTATTTTACCATGGGGTTTCCAGCACTAAATAAGGGACAACCCTCCTCCCCACTCTTTTCCACTAGCCCTTCACCCATACCCAGGGCCGTCTTAATAGCATCATGGGCCCCTGGACAAAGTAATGCTCTGGGGCCCCTACAATGGAGACAGCACAGGTAAACAGACCAGATATCCCCCCAGCACTCTGACCCCTCTACACCCAGATATCCTCCCCAGCACTCTGACCCCTCTACACCCCAGATCTCCCCCCAGCACTCTGATCCCTCTACACCCCAGATCTCTCCCCAGAACTCTGACCCCTCTACACCCCAGATCTCCCCCCCAGCACTCTGATCCCTCTACACCCCAGATCTCCCCCCAGCACTCTGATCCTCTACACCCCAGATATCCCCCCAGCACTCTGACCCCTCTACACCCCAGATCTCCCCCAGCACTCTGATCCCTCTACACCCCAGATCTCCCCCCAGCACTCTGACCCCTCTACACCCCATATCCCCCCCCCCAGCACTCTGATCCCTCTACACCCCAGATCTCCCCCCGGCATTCTGATCCCTCTACACCCCAGATATCCCCCCAGCACTCTGATCCCTCTACACCCCAGATCTCCCCCCAGCACTCTGATCCCTCTACACCCCAGATCTCCCCCAGCACTCTGATCCCTCTACACCCCAGATCTCCCCAGCACTCTGATCCCTCTACACCCCAGATCTCCCTCCAGCACTCTGATCCCTCTTCACCCCAGATCTCCCCCAGCACTATGATCCCTCTACACCCCAGATCTCCCTCCAGCACTCTGATCCCTCTTCGATCGATCTATCATCAACCTTATTTTACCATGGGGTTTCCAGCACTAAATAAGGGACAACCCTCCTCCCCACTCTTTTCCACTAGCCCTTCACCCATACCCAGGGCCGTCTTAATAGCATCATGGGCCCCTGGACAAAGTAATGCTCTGGGGCCCCTACAATGGAGACAGCACAGGTAAACAGACCAGATATCCCCCCAGCACTCTGACCCCTCTACACCCAGATATCCTCCCCAGCACTCTGACCCCTCTACACCCTAGATCTCCCCCCAGCACTCTGATCCCTCTACACCCCAGATCTCTCCCCAGAACTCTGACCCCTCTACACCCCAGATCTCCCCCCAGCACTCTGATCCCTCTACACCCCAGATCTCCCCCCAGCACTCTGATCCCTCTACACCCCAGATCTCCCTCCAGCACTCTGATCCCTCTTCACACCCAGATCTCCCCCAGCACTATGATCCCTCTACACCCCAGATCTCCCCCCAGCACTCTGATCCCTGTACACCCCAGATCTCCCCCAGCACTCTGACCCCTCTACACCCCATATACCGCCCAAGCACTCTGATCCCTCTACACCCCATACCCCCCCCAA
This sequence comes from Rana kukunoris, assembly GCA_029574335.1. NCBI lineage: Eukaryota > Metazoa > Chordata > Amphibia > Anura > Ranidae > Rana > Rana kukunoris. Next base: position 243,646 of record JAJQKJ010001979.1, read on the forward strand.
GCACTCTGATCCCTCTACACCCCAGATATCCCCCCCAGCACTCTGATCCCTCTACACCCCAGATCTCCCCCCAGCACTCTGATCCCTCTACACCCCAGATACCCCCCCCCCAGCACTATGATGCCTCTACACCCCAGATCTCCCCCCAGCACTCTGATCCCTCTACACCCCAGATCTCCCCCAGCACTCTGATCCCTCTACACCCCAGATATCCCCCCCAGCACTCTGATCCCTCTACACCCCAGAAATCCCCCCAGCACTCTGACCCCTCTACACCCCAGATCTCCCCCAGCACTCTGATCCCTCTACACCCCAGGTATTCCCCCAGCACTCTGACTCCTCTACACCCCAGATATCCCCCCAGCACTCTGACCCCTCTACACCCCAGATCTCCCCCAGCACTCTGATCCCTCTACACCACAGATCTCCCCCCAGCACTCTGACCCCTCTACACCCCATATCCCCCCCCAGCACTCTGATCCCTCTACACCCCAGATCTCCCCCCGGCATTCTGATCCCTCTACACCCCAGATATCCCCCCAGCACTCTGATCCCTCTACACCCCAGATCTCCCCCCAGCACTCTGATCCCTCTACACCCCAGATCTCCCCCAGCACTCTGATCCCTCTACACCCCAGATCTCCCCAGCACTCTGATCCCTCTACACCCCAGATCTCCCCCCAGCACTCTGATCCCTCTACACCCCAGATATCCCCCCCAGCACTCTGATCCCTCTACACCCCAGATATCCCCCCAAGCACTCTGATCCCTCTACACCCCAGAAATCCCCCCAGCACTCTGACCCCTCTACACCCCAGATATCCCCCCAAGCACTCTGATCCCTCTACACCCCAGATATCCCCCCAGCACTCTGATCCCTCTACACCCCAGATCTCCCCCCAGCACTCTGATCCCTCTACACCCCAGATCTCCCCCCAGCACTCTGATCCCTCTACACCCCAGATATCCCCCCAAGCACTCTGATCCCTCTACACCCCAGATATCCCCCCCAGCACTCTGATCCCTCTACACCCCAGATATCCCCCCAGCACTCTGACCCCCTCTACACCCCAGATCTCCCCCAGCACTCTGATCCCTCTACACCCCAAATCCCCCCCAGCACTCTGATCCCTTTACACCCCAGATATCCCCCCCCAGCATTCTGACGTATGCAAAGTTGTACGGAAATCTTTTAGCCGTTCCACAAAGATGACCTGAATTCCAAAGGTGAATGCTTGCTATGTTTCAAGGAACATCTAGAAATGTTGAGGTATAAGGTGAAGAGCCGCCAACTCATCCTTCTAAAAAGGTCACTTTATTACATCGAGTGTAGTGTACAAAGTACAGTGGCTTACGTGTTGCGGCAAAAAGCATTAATCATAGGCTATATGATGATTAAGGCTTATTGCCAAGGACGAGATGCCTGCTCTTCACCTTATACCTCCATTATTCATTAGTATTGGAAGACGTTCTGAGCAGGACTTCCGTCAGTCCACCTCCATAAACAATCTGTCTTCTTTTCATGGCATCTTTTGTCTTGAATCAGTGGTGGCCAGTGGAATATAATTTCTTTGGGGGGCGGCAAACAGTACACAGCCAGCCGACCCTCCCAGGGCGGGTCACCTGCACCAATACCCACCCTGAAGTCGGGGTCGGTCAGGCACCTGCAACACTTACCCGGGGCTGCGCTCCCCTCCGGGCGATGGGCGGGCCGGCTTCCCCTGTGTTTCCTTCTTGGCACCACGGCGGTGTCCTCGCTGTGCGTCTCCTCCCTCCTCCGTACTCGGCCAATCAAGAGTCTAAACCGACTCACATTTGAGACAGAGAAAGGGACTGAGAACAGAGATTTCCCAGTCCCTCCAGAGGACGGGGGGCAGCAGGGCAGTGATAGGGAGCAGAAGGGCAGTATACAAGGGGGGGAAGCAGGACAGTGACAGGGGGCAGAAGGGCAGTATACAGGGGGCAGAAGGGCAGGGGACAGGAGGCAGCAGGGCAGTGTACAGGGTGTTAGCAGGGCAGATTACAGGGGGCAGCAGAGTAGCGTACAGGATGTCAGCAGGGCAGAGGATGAGGGTCAGTAGGGTAGTGTAAAGGGTGTCAGCAGGGCAGAGTATAAGGGGCAATAGGGCAGTATACAGGGTGTCAGCAGGGCAGTGGATGAGGGTCAGTAGGGCAGTATACAGGGTCTCAGCAGGGCAGAGGACAAGGGGCAACAGGGCAGTATACAGGGGGTCAGCAAGGCAGTCTACAGGGTGTCAGCAGGGCAGAAGACAGGGGCTGCAGGATAGTGCACATGGTGTCAACAGGGCAGAGGGCGGGGAGAAGCAGGGCAGTGTAAAGGGTTTTAACAGGGCAGAGAACAGAAGGCATCAAGGCAGTATATAGGGGGTCAGCAGGGCATAGGACAGAAGACAGCAGGGCAGTATATAGGGGTCAGCAGGGCAGAGAACAGAAGGCATCAGGGCAATATATAGGGGGTCAGCAGGGCAGAGGACAGAAGACAGCAGGGCAGTATATAGGGGGTCAGCAGGGCAGAGAACAGAAGGCATCAGGACAATATATAGGGGGTCAGCAGGGCATAGGACAGAAGGCAGCAGGGCAGTATATAGGGGCCAGCAGGGCAGAGGACAGGGGGGAGCAGGGTTGTGTACAGGGTGTCAGCAGGGCAGTGTACAGTGTGTCAATTGGGCAAAAGACAGGGGGCAGCAGGGCAGTGTAAAGTAAGGTGACCAGATTTATAATATGAAATCCGGGGACATATCCCGGCTAGGTCTGTCCCGGCTAGGTCTGTACGGGCTAGGTCTGTCCCGGCTAGGTCTGTACCGGCTAGGTCTGTCCCTGCTAGGTCTGTACCAGCTAGGTCTGTCCCGTCTAGGTCTGTACCGGCTAGGTCTGTCCCGGCTAGGTCTGTACCGGCTAGGTCTGTCCCGTCTAGGTCTGTACCGGCTAGGTCTGTCCCGGCTAGGTCTGTCACCGGCGGTATATCCAACGCTCGGGAATCTCAGGATTTGGTGTAATAAGATGCCACACTCGACACGTAGCAAGCCTTCCTAAGGAGTGACTGGCCCTTTCTCGGGGGGAAGGTTGAGCTTCGGCTCTCTTGCGGTAAAGCCTAAAATGGCGGTGTTACAAAACGTCCCACACTCCGCTTGAGTGCTTTGCCAGGGCCCATAATCGGCAAGAGGCTAGAACTCAGTCCCCCCTCCAAAAGCCTCTGTCCCGGCTAGGTCTGTCACCGGCTAGGTCTGTCCCGGCTAGGTCTGTCCCGGCTAGGTCTGTCCCGGCTAGGTCTGTCACTGGCTAGGTCTGTCACTGGCTAGGTCTGTCCCGGCTAGGTCTGTCCCGGCTAGGTCTGTCCCGGCTTTGTCTGTCCCGGCTAGGTCTGTCCCGGCTTGGTCTGTCCCGGCTAGGTCTGTCCCGGCTAGGTCTGTACCGGCTAGGTCTGTAGCGGCTAGGTCTGTCCCGGCTAGGTCTGTACCGGCTTGGTCTGTCCCGTCTAGGTCTGTAGCGGCTAGGTCTGTCCCGGCTAGGTCTGTCCCGGCTAGGTCTGTCCCGGCTAGGTCTGTACCGGCTAGGTCTGTACCGGCTAGGTCTGTCCCGGCTAGGTCTGTCCCGGCTAGGTCTGTACCGGCTAGGTCTGTCCCGTCTAGGTCTGTACCGGCTAGGTCTGTCCTGTCTAGGTCTGTACCGGCTAGGTCTGTCCCGGCTAGGTCTGTCACCGGCGGTATATCCAACGCTCGGGAATCTCAGGATTTGGTGTAATAAGATGCCACACTCGACACGTAGCAAGCCGAGTTTTCTAGCGCTGGAATTTATCCCGTTCCATTACCCCCCCCCCCACCTGGAGACCTCTTATCTCTCATTTTTGCTTTCACCGACATGGCACCGGTTAATTTGTCCTGTCACCCCACCCCCCCACGCCCCCCCACCCTGGGGACCTGTCCCGTTTCTGCCTGTTACTCCAGAGGCAGAATTAATTGCAACGGAATGTTGAGATTTGCTCATTAGTGGTGCCGGTGAGAATCTTGTCAGGAAGGAGGCTGGGGTCATTAGCTCTGTCAGACTTTGGCGGCGGCGTGCGCGCGCGCGGGGGGGGGGGGGTAAATCCGGTGTAGTGTGTTGTATAACGATGGTGGGTATCCATATATCAACAGCCCAGTCATAATGAAGACACTGTACTGCATAATGAGGATGAGAATCGCTCTACGGCGTGATAATGAAGGTTTCCGGCAGCTCTACCTGCGCGCCGATAATGAACGGGGGCCAGCAAGGCGCCGCGGTGCCCCGCCAGCGTTAAGAAGTGGCGCACGTTTTTTTTTTTAAGCGACGGCGTACCCTGACACCTTGTCCTTCCTGCTGTGGGGTGGTAGAGGGGTGGGGGGCGGGTATTTTGGCGCTCACCGGGTACGGCGGGGCTGCACTCATTACCGCTCTATGCGCGGTGCAGCGCATGCAGATTCTCTGGGGTTCACATTCTTTGAACTGCGCAGCTCTCGGGCTGTTTGAAGCCGGATAAAAAGAGTGAGGTGAGGAATTTCATACATGGACCTCTGGGAGAAGGAGAATAAGAGAGAGAAGTGGGGGAGAGAGAGTGGAAGGCGAGCTTTATACACCACAGACCTAAGGGATAGACTGCGCTCTACTAAAATAAATTAACCCCCTTCTCGCGGAAAGATCCGCCGAGCTATTCCGAGCCAGAAGTACCGAGAGAGCGAGAGGGATAATGATCTGCGCAAATGAGGATTTAACCACTTCCATACCGGGGGGGCACTTGAACACCTTCCTGCCCAGGCCAATTATCAGCTTTCAGCGCTGCCGCACTTTGAATGACAATTGCGCGGTCGTACTACAGTCAGGCCCGGATTTCCCACAAGGCCACCGAGGCCAGGCCTTGGGGCGGCAGCAGCACCGAGTCCCCTGTTTCCTGTCCCTGCCGCCGATGTACACAGTGAGAGGGGTGAGCTGTGCTCTACCCATCTCAGCTGTGAAGCCCCATACACACTATCAGTTTTCCTGATGGTTTTCTCTTCAGGTTTACCAAAACCATGTAGTACAAGGGCCTGCCTGATTGCATTCAAATTAAAACGCTTAAGGTTTGACCTCATATTAGATGGTTTTGGTAAACCTGAAGAGAAAACCAGCAGGAAAACTGATAGTGTGTATGGGGCTTGACAGGAGTTCTAGCACAGCGCTAGGACTTCTGTTTTTGGAGGTGACGGGGCCAATAAAGAGAACCTTTCACCTCCAATTGCTATCACACAGGGATTTATTTTCTCCTGTGTGGTGAAAGCAATAAAGTGAAGTGAAAAAATTATTGATAAAAAATAATTAAAAAGTAAAGAATAAAAAAATAATAATATTAAAAATAATTAGGTAGTTATACAAAAATAAAAACAAGTAAACAACAAGCTACAAAAAAAAAAAAAAAAGTGAACTAATTGTGCCGCCCTGCCATATGGTTGCAATTCTCTGTTGATTTGGGGGGGGGGGGGGGGGGGGGGGGGGGGGGGGGGGGGTGGTTGGTTGGCGGGGAGGGGGGTGCATTGCGGAACCTGCCCTTGGGGCGGCAGGGAGAGCAAATCCCGCCCTGGCTACACTGCACCCAAACATGATTTTTATCATTTTCCTCCCACAAATAGAGATTTCCTTTGGTGCTATTTGATCACCTCTGCGCTTTTTATTTTTTGCTAAACAAATAGAAAAAGACAGATTCTCAAAAGTGTTACGGCGGCGTATCCCCAGATACGCCGCCGTAATTAAAAATCTGCGCCGGTGTATCTCTTTACGCCGATTCTTAAAGGCAGATACGTCGAAGAAATAGGCTTCCTCCGCCGACGTAACTTGCCTACGCCGGAGTATAATTGTGTGCAATTATACGCTGGCCGCTAGGGGGCGCTTCCGTTTCGATTTTTCGGGGTTGAATATGCAAATGAGCTAGATACTTTACGTCGTATTTTACGTCGTTTGCGTAAGCGTAAAGTTACCCCTGCTATATGAGGCGTTTGCAATGTTAAGTATGGACGTCGGGACAGCGTCGAATTTTCCGTCGTTTACGTCGTTTGCGCAAATCGTTCGCGAATAGGGCTTTGCGTAAGTTACGTTCACGTGGAAACTAATGAGTACTTGCGGCGTAATTTGGAGCATGCGCACTGGGATACGTCCACGGACGGCGCTTGCGCAGTTCGAAAAAAGCGTCAAAAACGCGGGGTCACGATTAATTTCCATAAAACACGCCCACCTCATCCACATTTGATTTACCCGGGCTTACGCCGGCCCATTTACGCTACGCCGCCGTAACTCTGGACGCAGGTACTTTGAGAATACGGTACTTGCGTCTAAAGTTGCGGCGGCGTAGCGTAAATACGATACGCTACGCCCCGCTGTCATTTACGCCCAGATACGAGAATCTGGCCCTGAAAAAATGGAAAAAAAAAAGTTTTTCGTTTGTTTCGGTTATAAAATGTTGTAAATAAGTAAGCTTCCTCCTTCACTGATGGGTGTTGATAAGTCGGCACTGATGGGCACTAATAAGGCGACACTGTTGAGGTGGCACTGACGATGGGCACTGATAAGCTGCACTGATGGGCACTAATAGGTAGCACTGATGGGTGGCACTGATATGCAGCACTGACGGGCACTAATAAGGTGACACCGTTGAGGTGGCACCGATGGGCATTGACGATGGGCACTAATAGGTGGCACTCATGGGTGGCACTGATATGCAGCACTGATGGGCATTGATAGGCGGCACTGATGGGCACTGGAAGGCTGCACTGATGGGTACTTATGGGTGGCACTGATAGGCGGCACTGCTGGGCACAGATAGGCGGCACTGATGGGCACTGCTATACGGCACTGGTAGGCATCCCTGGCGGCACTGGCAGTGGTAGGCATTGTGGGTGGGCACTGATTGGCAGCTGCCTGGGCACAGATTGGCATTCCCTGGTGGTCTAGGGGGAGCATACCTGGTGGTCCAGTGGGGTGGCCATCCTGGTGGTCCTGTGCAGGATCCGACAGGGGGGCTGCGCTGATAAACAATCAGCACAGACCCCCCCACCTTTTGCATTTCTGTCCCGGCTACATTCACTCCAGGACAATACAGTGTCCCGCAATGAAACTGACACAGCCACCCCCCCAGGCCAATCTGATGCCCACAAAAAAGGGCGCCACATCACCTCTTTACTCACTGACAGTACCTGTCCTGGCCGGGAATGCCTGGAGGAGCACAGTCCCCACCCCCTGCTTGTGATTGGAGAAATCACAAATCCCGCCTCTTGTGTCCAATCACTGTGCTGTGATTCGTTACAGCACAAGCTGATTTTTGGGAAGGGGGGGTGTCCCTGAATGGTAGTTTGGAAATGTGGTCACCCTAATTGAGCCCCGCCTCTTTTTCTGGCCCAAAGATGTCCAGTATTATGTAGCCCAGGGGTCCCCAAACTCTCTAAACAAAAGGGCCAGTTTACGGTCCTTCAGACTTAAGCGGGGCACCTGACAAGCAGCAGGGCCGGCTGTACCGCCATATTGTTGGAACCGATCCCCCCTGTGACTCCCCCTGCAGCAGCTGAAAGCTGACAGGAAGGAGAGGAGGAGATGGCTGCCCAGGCCCCATCAGTTCAACAGGGGAGGCTGGGCACCTGACAAGCAGGAGTGCCAGCTGTACTGCCTTATCGTCTAAACCGATCCCCCCTGTGGCTCCCCCTGCAGCAGCTGAAAGCTGACAGAGGAGGGAGAGGAGGAGAAGCTGGCTGTACTGCAGCGGGAGCCACAGTGAACAGGAAGCCCTCTGTACAGACGCTCCTCTTTCATTCACAAACGGAAACATCGTAAACACAGCTGTGAATGAACACGGGAGGGGGTGCAGGTATTGGAACCGATCCCTGTGTGACTCCTCCCACAGCAGCTGAAAGCTTGCAGGAGGGAGAGGAGAAGAAACTGGCTGCCCAGGCCCAGGCCCAGGCCCCATCAGTTCAACAGGGGGGCCCGGGCACCTGACAAGCAAAGGGCCAGGTGTACTGCCTTATCGTTGAAACCGATCCCCCCATAGCTCCCCCTGCAGCAGCTGAAAGCTGACAGGAAGGAGAGGAGAAACTTGCTGCCCAGACCCCATCAGTTCAAGAAGGGGCCCAGTCACCTGACAAACAGGAGGGCCAGCTGTACTGCCTTATTGTTAAAACTGATCCCCCCTGTGTCTCCCCCTGCAGCAGCTGAAAGCTGGCAGGAAGGAGAGGAGGAAAAACTGGCTGCCCAGACCTTATCAGTTCAAAAGGGGGGGCCGGGCACCTGACAAGCAGAAGGGCTAGCTGTACTGCCTTATCGTCTAAACCGATCCCCCCTGTGGCTCCCCCTGCAGCAGCTGAAAGCTGACAGAGGAGGAAGAGGAGGAGAAGCTGGCTGCAAAGACCCCTTTAATTCAACGGGGGGGCCCAGGCACCTGACAAGCAGAAGGGCCAGCTGTACTGCCTTATCGTCTAAACCGATCCCCCCTGTAGCTCCCCCTGCAGCAGCTGAAAGCTGCCAGGAACGAGAGGAGGAGAAACTGGCTGCCAAGACCCCTTCAAATCAACAGGGGAGCCCAGGCACCTGATGAGCAGGAGGGCCAGCTGTATTGCCTTATTGCTAAAACCGATCCCCCCTGTAGCTCCCCCTGCAGCAGCTGAAAGCTGACAGAGGAGGAAGAGGAGGAGAAGCTGGCTGTGCTGCAGGGGGAGCCACAGGGGGGGATCGGTTTTAGCAATAAGGCAATACAGCTGGCCCTCCTGCTTATCAGGTGCCTGGGCCCCCCCTGTTGAACTGAAGGGGCCTTGGCCCCGTCCAGGTGGGATACAGGGGGTTGGGCTTCTGAAGTGATGGGGGGCAGTTGTGTGCGTCGCCCCAGGCTCAGGTCCCCCATTGATCGGTAACATTTTGCATGCTATTAAAGGAAACAGGTGGAGGAAGCGCCGATTTACCGCCCGGATAAAATGACGGCACTGTCAGCTGATCTGTGATAATAAAGTTTCGTGCCTCGGGCCATCGAGGGAGCCGATCGTAATCCAGGAATACATTGTAACCAGCGGAGATCAGATGTGATTTACAAGGTATAACGTCGCTGCTCATCGTTATTTATAATGAAGGGTGCCCGGCGTCCAATCCGAACCTTCTAACCAATCACCGAACTCCGAAGGCGCGGACGCGGGTCTGCTCACCCGCGGGTTGTCACTCACCGCCCCCCCCCCCCCCCCCCAGCCACATTACTGCCATTACCCAGCTGACGTTGATGCTGAAGGATAAAAATACTTCCACTGTTGTCCGATATAAAGCCGAAGTGTCTCCTCCGACGGACGCGAGCCGTGATATCCCGGCGAGAGACGCCAACCGGGCACAGAAGAGCGTTCCTTCAAATCAGGGGCGGCTGGCGGCCTGGCGCTCAACATTTTTGGGGGGGGCAAACAAACTGGAAAAAAAATCAATTGCCGCCACTGTGCCCATCAAACGCAGCCACTGTGCCCATCAAACGCAACTACTGTACCCATAAATTTCTGCCACTGTGCCATCAAATGCAGCCACTGTGCCCATCAAACGCAGCCACTGTGCCCATCAAACGCAGCCACTGTGCCCATCAAACGCAGCTACTGTGCCATCAAACGCAGCCACTGTGCCCATCAAACACAGCCACTGTGCCCCATCAAACGCAGTCACTGTACCCCATCAAACGCAGCCACTGTGCCCATCAAACGCAGCCACTGTGATATCAAACGCAGTCACTGTGCCATCAAACGCAGCCACTGTGCCCATCAAACGCAACCACTGTACCATCAAACGCAGCCACTGTGCCCATCAAATGCAGCCACTGTGCCCATCAAACGCAGTCACTGTACCCCATCAAACGCAGCCACTGTGCCCATCAAACGCAGCCACTGTGATATCAAACGCAGCCACTGTGCCCATCAAACGCAACCACTGTACCATCAAACGCAGCCACTGTGCCCATCAAACGCAGCCACTGTGCCCATCAAACGCAGCCACTGTACCATCAAACGCAGCCACTGTGCCCATCAAACGCAGCCACTGTGCCCATCAAACGCAACCACTGTACCATCAAACGCAGCCACTGTGCCCATCAAACGCAGCCACTGTGCCCATCAAACGCAGCCACTGTGCCCAATCAAATGCAGCCACTGTGCCCATCAAACGCAGCCACTGTGCTCATCAAACGCAACCACTGTACCATCAAACGCAGCCACTGTGCCCATCAAACGCAGCCACTGTGCCCATCAAACGCAGCCACTGTGCCCAATCAAATGCAGCCACTGTGCCCATCAAACCCAGCCACTGACTGTACCCATTATTTGCCGCCACTGTACAATCAAACGAGGCCACTGTGCCCATCAAATGCAGCCACTGTGTCTATCAAACGCAGCCACTGTGCCCATCAAACGCAGCCACTGTGCCATCAAACGCAGACACTGTGCACCATCAAAAGCTGCCACAGTGCCCATCAAATGCAGTCACCGTGTCCATCAAACGCAGCCACTGTGCCCATCAAACGCAGCTACTGTGCCCATCAAACACAGCCACTGTGCCATCAAACGCAGCCACTGTGCCCATCAATCGCAGCTACTGTGCCCATCAAACACAGCCACTGTGCCCATTAAATGCAGCCACTGTGCCATCAAACGCAGCCACTGTTCCCAATCAAACGCAGCCACTGTGCCCATCAAACGCAGCTACTGTGGAATCAAACGCAGCCACTGTGCCCATCAAACACAGCCACTGTGCCCCATCAAACGCAGTCACTGTGCCCAATCAAATGCAGCCACTGTGCCCCATCAAACGCAGTCACTGTACCCCATCAAACGCAGCCACTGTGATATCAAACGCAGCCACTGTGCCATCAAACGCAGCCACTGTGCCATCAAACGCAGCCACTGTGATATCAAACGCAGCCACTGTGCCCATCAAACGCAGTCACTGTACCCCATCAAACGCAGCCACTGTGCCCATCAAACGCAGCCACTGTGATATCAAACGCAGCCACTGTGCCCATCAAACGCAACCACTGTGCCCATCAAACGCAGCCACTGTGCCCATCAAACGCAGCCACTGTACCATCAAACGCAGCCACTGTGCCTATCAAACGCAGCCACTGTGCCCATCAAACGCAGCCACTGTGCCCAATCAAATGCAGCCACTGTGCCCATCAAATGCAGCCACTGTGCCCATCAAACGCAGCCACTGTGCCCATCACTGTGCCTTGTTGAGGTCAGAGGAGAATGGGCAGACTGGTTCCACCTTGGGTGCATACCTCGTTACACCCAAGGTATGCAGAATACCATCTCTGAACACATCCAACCTTGGAGCAGATGGGCTACATCAGCAGAAGACCACACCGGGTGCCACTCCTGTCAGATAAGAACAGGAACCTGAGGCTACAATTGGCACAGGATCACCAAAACTGGAGAATAGAAGATTGGAAAGACGTTGCTGCAGCGGCGGCCCATCCATAAGGGGCGCTGCGGCTGCCCCCCCTCATCTCCATGCAGGGCACCGGACACATAGAGTTCTATGGGGGGTTTTGTTTATGTGAAGCACATGATTAAAGCCGGAGGCTCTAATTGGCTTAAAAACGGGTGGGCTCGGGGCGCCACCAAGAATGAAGGTAAAAAGCTGCACAGCGACATTTTTCGGAATGAAGGCCGATAATGAGGAACGTTTCATTCCAGTGACACCGATCGTCACATATAGAGAGAGGACAGACAATGACAGCGCTGTCACCTGCGTGTGACGGGCGGGACCCTCCTGATTACTCCCGCTGCTTCAATGTAATTATACAATGGAGGGGGGCGGACGGGCCCAGCGGGGGGCGGAGTTATAATGGAGCCAGGGGGGGGAGGGTCATACGAGGTCCATTATGACGGTACAGAACATCTTCATCCTGCAATGTCAGGGACGAGGAGAGAGAGGGACGTGTGATACGTGTGGAGTCACCGATCACCGATCACCCCTCATCGATCACCACTCACCTCTCACCCCTCAACGATCATCGATCAGCACTCACCTCTCACCCCTCAACGATCATCGATCAGCACTCACCTCTCACCGATCACCACTCACCGATCATCGATCAGCACTCACCTCTCACCGATCACCACTCACCGATCATCGATCAGCACTCACCTCTCACCGATCACCCCTCATCGATCACCACTCACCGATCACCCCTCATCGATCACCACTCACCGATCACCACTCACCGATCACCACTCACCGATCATCGATCAGCACTCACCTCTCACCGATCACCCCTCATCGATCACCACTCACCGATCATCACTCAACGATCATCGATCAGCACTCACCTCTCACCGCTCAATCCCTCACCGCTCACCGCTCACCAATCATCGCTCACCGCTCAACCACTCCCTGCTCATCGATCACCACTCACTGATCGCCACTCATCGATCGCCACTCACCAATCACCACTCACGGCTCCCTGCTCACCACTCACCGCATAATATTGACTGTTAATCGCTCACCACTCAACCACTCACCGCTCAACCACGCCCTGCTCACCGATCACAGCTCACAGCTCACCACTCACCGATCACCACATAACATTCACCGTTAATTGCTCGACGCTCAACCACTCACCAATCATCACTCACCAATCAGCGCTCACCACTCATCACTCACCTCTCAACCACTCCCTGCTCACCAATCACCGATCGCCACTCACCGCTCACCACTCACCAATCACCACTCACCGATCGCCACTTACCGCTCACCACTCACCGATCGCCATTTACCGATCGCCACTCACGGCTCACCACTAGATTCTAACACTAATACACACAAACTGCTCGCCGATCACCTCGCCAAATCCGCAATAGTCAGCAAATATGTTTCAATTTTTGAATTTGTTTTTCGGTTTCGATTTGAATTTGTTTTTCGTTATTTCGGATTCGTTACTTAAAGTAATTAAAAAAATTTGGATACATCCGAATCTCCGCAGTGGACCGCGCATGTCTGGTCTGCGATGTAATCTGAAGGAGGTTCCAATATTACATAGTAGGCGGGGTTCCCGGAGGAGTAATAAAACTACGAGGGGGGGGGAGGGGGTAAAAAAACGCAAAGCCTTGTCGCTTTCCAAACGTGGCGGCAAATTTTGGGCGCGCCAACGATGCGCCTAGGCCCCGTCACTATATATATATAATGGGGACTCGCCATCGTCACGCAGCAGGAGCGTCTCTCGCTCGCAATTCGCGATCTCCTATTCTTCCCGTTGACGAGGGGACCTTGACAGAGGCAGCGAGGTGGCCCTGGTTGTTGTGCTGGGTTGCCATGGCGACGGCAGCATCCATTGTGTCACAGCACTTGATGCGAGCGTCTCCATAGAGACGGCAGAGGATGGCAGTGAGTGTCTATATACAGTGCGGCGGATGTAGCGCACACATCGCCCCTGTGCTGCTGAAAATCCCTCTGCAGGAGCCGATCGTTTGGAAAGCTTGCCGAAGATTCCGGGGTGTCGCTCACCGGATGGGCGGCGACTGATCCCGCGGCCAGGGTTCAAAAGGACAACAGCCGTGGGGGGGGGGGGGGCGTAACCTATAGCAACCGGTCATTGTGACCGCTGTGACCGGGTGAAGCGCCGCGTCCTCGCTCCTCGATGGTGATGGTAGCCGGGCGACTTCGGCCCGCCATACACAGCTGCTCTGGTTTCGAAAAATTTACACCTATCCCCCCCATCCCATTTGTATTTGTTTCTCCACCTGAGCATTTTCTCTTATAACAAATACCCAAAAGAGAGAGAGGGGCAAGGGGGAATTTGCCCCGGGTCCAAGTACAGATCGCTGGGCCCATTCCCGCTTAGGGTAGATATAATCCAGCTTTGAAAAATCATCCCCTCCCCATTTTGTCTTATTCTCTACCTGGGTGTTTCCTTATATAACAAGTACCCAAAAGAGAGAGAATCGTGATGGGGGGGGGGGGGGCAAGGGGGGAATTTGCCCCGGGTCCAAGCGCAGATCGCTGGGCCCATTCCCGCTTAGGGTAGGTTTAATCCAGCTTCGAAAAATCACCCTCCTGCCGCTTTAATCTCATTCTCTACCTGTTTCCTCTACTAACAAATACCAAAAGAAGAGAAGATCGGGATGGGGAGAAAAGAGGGGCATTTTCCCCGGGTCCAAGCGCAGATCGCTGGGCCATTCCCCACTTAGGGTAGATTCAATCCAGCTTCCAAAAACCATCTCCCTCCATTTTATCCTATTATCTACCTGAGTGTTTCCTTATATAACAAATACCCAAAGAGAGAGAGAGAATCATGATGGGGGGGGGGCAAGGGTTTTCACCCAACATTTCCCCATCCCCCCGGGTCCAAGTACAGATGTCGCTGGGAAACCCCCATTCTATTAGGGTAGATTTATTCCAGCTTT